>OU964962.1:1834271-1889271 GCA_918808275.2 Dolichovespula sylvestris | reverse complement strand
ATTAAGTAATAAAGATGATTATAATAACGTTATTGAGCTTGTTGAAATTTTGAATTATAATGAACGTCGTGTTACAATATCATTACAATTTTTCATTTAAAAATACTTTCTTGTATTCAATTTAAGTATTGTATCCGGTAAGTATATAATATCTGTCAATAATATGATTGGTGTCATCTATACTTTAATCAATATCGTTTTTATGTCTATTGCGTCAATTTATTGTTGACATTAACATGTCGTTCACCCGTTTTCTCGCGTAATTTTATTCATAGATCTAATAGGTTTATATTTGACTTAATCATATTTTTCCTTCTTCGATATCATTACAATATTTCGCTTGGTCATAAAAACTGATCATAATGTTAATTAGCTCGCATTTCTTCTACCCACGTTATTTTCGATTGCAGCATCCGGTTCCTCAGAGAACGGCCGGAAGTATCGATGATAAATGTTTTCTAATTCATTAGCCTCGTTGTTTAACGTTAACGTAGAAATCTTTAATTATGCTATATATATATATAACGTATATACATAGATTATGTAGGTACTTGCTGGTGAACAAGAATCGTAGAGAATTAATTAGTATCGACGGATTTAAATACGTAGGCGTTAACTAGACGTCGCATGCGATCATGCTCGCTTTCCCTGACAGTTAACATAATTAACGATCTTAGAAATTTCCTACGAGACACGTTAGAAGAAAGTAAGTAACAAATCGAGAACTCGATATGAAACAACACCTTCGTGTTGATATTATGCAAGAACGGGATGAGAATTTTCTATTGTTCCTTGTCCTCGATTAATAAAGGAATCAAATATGAATAGTTTCGTAATTGTTTTGCTAAATAAGTTTGAAGGATAATCATCATCGTCGTCGTTGTTGCTGTCGTCGTCTTGTTTCTATACCGTAGATTTCGTCCCGATAACGAACGACAGTCACGTCGTGTAATTAATTCTCTTTGCTGGGAGTCCTGTTTTTCTTCCTTTCTTTATTTTTTTTTTACGCCATTGGCATAACACTCGTTTTGCTTCCCGCCCTCCCTCCTACCCACCCTTATCCTTTTCCTATTCTACTCCCACTCTTATTCCCACTCCCATTTACCCGTCCCAACTAGCAAACACGTTGGACACCCGGCTACGATAATCACACGGCTCGACATTGGTAATTGGAAATCTACGATCGGAACATCGGTTAGCCGAGCTTATCGACGACAGAACAGAAACCTTCGCGTGGAATTAATTAGTTCAGAGTGCGTGAGACGGACGAGGATGGAGGAGAACGAAAAAGGAAAGAAGAAGAAAAAAAGATGAAGGATAGAAAAAGGAAGGAAGAAAAAAGAAAATGATGGAGGAGAAGAAGAAGAGGCGTTAACGAGTCGTCGAACGATCCAAGCCTACGATTTTTTACTTCGACTAGGACGTACGTTAATCGGTGCAATTAATGAACGATAGTGATCGTTCGTCCTCTTTTCTTTTCTTTTCTATAGGACCACTTCTCTTCTTCCAAGATCAACGTGGCAACCTATCTCCTTCCTTTACTCTTTTCTTCTCTCTTTCTCTTATACACACACGTACATATATATACGCACACGCACACGCTTACTTCTACGAATCCGGTGAAATAAGATCCAGGAGAAACGAGTTCAAACTATTAATTAAAGACCCTCCGCGCGAGAAGGCGAAGTCGTTAGAGTTCACCTACGTAAAGAAAAGAGCCGAGTGATTTACAGAACGTAGAGGATCGAAAGAGTGAATGAGAGAGAGAGAGAGAGAGAGAGAGAGAGAGAGAGAGAGAGAGAGAGAGAGAGAGAGAGAGAGAGAGAGAGAGAGAGAGAGAGAGAGAGAGGATCCGAACTTTCGAACCCGGATTTCTCGCGCTGCACGTTTCCATGGTGTTTCTCTTTCAATTCTCTTTCCTTCATTTCCACCCCGCTACCTTCTTCTTCTTCTTCTTCTTTCGTTAATGAAAAGGACGATTCGACAGTAACTATAGACACTGTTCGAACGATCAGTCGATAAACTTTTCTAGAATTCACGAGAACATGCCGTCGAAATTGATTTAGGCCAAACTATATACATTTATTTAATATATATATATATATATATATATATATATATATATGCATAAACAGATAATATTGTATGGTTAAATAATTCGTAGGAACATTAAAATGAAAATTTCTGAGGGAAACTTTTTGTTTGAAAAAAAAAAAAAAGAAAAAAGGGGCTTCGACGAGATTTTTTCGACGTATTTATAAATCACTATTATGAAAGAAAATTTTTGAATTTATATCAATTTTATATATCGATCGTTTATTAATACATTTATGATCGATCAATTCATTTTCTATTGCGTATTTTCGAAAAAAATAAAAGAAAATATTCGCACTCGATACGTTGTCGATTGATCGGACCAGTAATTGCTTCGTCACAGTTTACTTGCAAACGTTACGGTCCACTTAGAACTAGAAACAAAGAGAAAGAAAGAGAGAGAGAGAGAGAGAGAGAGAGAGAGAGAGAGAGAGAGAGAGAGCGAGAGAAAAAGAGATATGTAAGAAGGAAGGTAAAATGTGTTGGAGGAAGAAGGAAGGGAAATGGGGTGGAGGAAGAAGAAACAGAGATGAGTTGGAAGGATGTTTGTGGGGAGGAGAAAGAGAAAGAGAGAAAGAGATAGAGAGAGAGAGAGAGAAGCTTTCGATCCTAAGCCAAGTTCGCCAGCAATTAGATTCCAGAGAGCTGGTCTATGGGTCGACGTAGACGAGCAACCGATAACCACGCACGTGCCTCTAATGAGAATCGAAGCTACGTTGTTCTCTCTCTCTCTCTCTCTCTGTCTCCTTCCTTCCTTCACTTTCTCTCTTTCTCTCTCTCTCTCTCTCTCTCTCTATCTATCTATCTCTGTCTTTCTCTTTCTCAAGTAACGGCCACAGCAGAAAGCGACTAGACGGTAGTCGCTCCGATCGTTTCTTCCCTTGAAGCGTTCCCCCGTACCTTATCCTTCGTCCGCTTGTTATTACGAGACGTTAATCTCGATAGAGGAGCCTGCCGCGTAATTCAAGAAGGCTGCCCTCGTTATATTGGTATTTTAGCTTCGGAGGCGGTAATAGGTACCGCTGTGGGGGGTTATTACGAGTAGCTCGAACGATGCCCGTGTTACACCGTGTTCGACTCGAATCCAACAGCATCTCACTTTTCCTTCCTTTCGATCTTTTAGACCTTCTTTAGATACTCTTCTCGTCGGTAGAATAACACTATCAAAAGATATGTAGTAATTTCTTAATTAATCTTATCTTTCCTCTCTCTTTTTTCTTTTTCCTTTTTGTTTTTTTTTCTCATCCTACGTCAGCACCAAATTGTTGAACGTTTGAATATTTTATTATCGCGGATGTCGTTTTAAAGTTGCTTAATTTATCAATGCTTCTGTTACAAAAAAAAAAAAAAAACAAAAGGAAGACTTCGTTGTTATAAATAACGAAAAACATCGATATACGTATACGTAATATATGCAAAATTATGAAAGTTCGGTGTAAAAAAACACGGCGAGTACTTGAAATCTAAAGGACTAATAAGTTGTAAGTAATTTAAATTACGATAGGCCACGTACAAGAGGTAAAGTTGATCTTCAGGATTAGGAACGATCGATCGGACGCCTATCCTATTTGCATTTCTCGTGGAAAAGATGGCGATGGAAGGAGTGCGAAAATTTGCAGCGCGCCGGAAACCGGAAGGGGTGTGTAAGAAGAGAAAGAGAGAGAGAGAGAGGGGGTGGTGGGGGCCTGGTATCTCCCGGTCGTTTCGAAGGATCGTTACGATGCAATTCAGGCACGTAGGACTGACTGGTGCATCGAGGGGCACCTATCTCGAAACTTGAATGTAGTTAAAGTGAATAAGTTTAATGAGCTACGTTGCTAGAGAAGGGACGGGAGTAGGAGAAGTAGAGAAGGAAGGGGATGTACAGAAAGGAAACACTTCCTCGACTTCTGCTTTGATTCTGAATAGAAACTAAACCTGAACCACAGCAATTCCTTTTCAAAGATCTTTAGCTAAAGGAGGGAAGGGAATTCTAGAACGTTTAAGTACCTATATCGACGAATAACTTTGCTATTAATTCTAGTTTTGAGACGTCAAAGACAATAAAAACAATCCGACATTATAATATAATTAAAAAAGAGAGCCTAGGATAGTGAATTTTATCAATTAGTATTCCTCATTGTATATTCTCTTATAGATATAAATGATCGCGAAAATGTGATATAACGATTCGATGCTTTTATATTATGTAAATTCAGAAACAACAAGAGAGAGAGGGGGAGAGAGAGAGAGAGAGAGAGAGAGATCAAACAAGGAAACATTGTCAGAGAAAAGTTTACGAAACGTAAAATCCGGCTCGATCGTTGCGGTCTCGCATGTAAGTGCGTGCGAACGAGCCTTAAGGTTACCACAGGGAGTTACCTGATAAACCGTGCGACATTTGGAAATGTCAGAGTGATAAATACACGAGCGACGTGGTAATGTAAGCGAGTGCCTCTTCACTTCTTCCTCTTTTCCCTTCCTTTCTCTTCGAACACAAGCACTCATCGTGGCACATGCTTCGTTCCTCCTCTTTCTACTAGTACCAGTACTACTACCACCACCACCACCACCACCACCACCACTACTACTACGCTACTATAGTATTACTACTGCTTCCTCTCGTCTTTCTCATCCTCCTTCTTAGGAGGAGGCGAAAGTGTTCTATTCCGAACGATCGATTCCCTTCCCTAAAATAAATCCTTTATCGTGACGTAGAGATCAGGGAGACTATCGCACT
The DNA here is from genome assembly GCA_918808275.2 of Dolichovespula sylvestris. Classification (NCBI taxonomy): domain Eukaryota; kingdom Metazoa; phylum Arthropoda; class Insecta; order Hymenoptera; family Vespidae; genus Dolichovespula; species Dolichovespula sylvestris. Next base: position 1,884,458 of record OU964962.1, on the reverse strand, counting down.
ATCTCTTTCTCTTTTTCTATCCTTTTTATTTCTTGGTTCTTTCTAAGGAAGAACGTTAAATCTTGTATCCCCCTTAACGTCGCAAGTATCCAATCTTCAACGCAGAAGAATTTTCTTCGATCGCGAACGGATACTTTAGAGGAAGAAGAAGAAGAAGAAGAAGAAGAAGAAGAAGAAGAAGAAGAAGAAGAAGAAGAAGAAGAAAACGAAAAAGAAGAATAAAGTAAACGCAAAATAACCGCATGGCCTTGTGTCTCTTTTTTCCTTCTCCTTTTTCTTTTTCTTGTAGGTTTGTTCAACGGTGAAAGTGTTTGCCTTTCGCGATTGATTCGTGTTAAAAATGTGGCTTTTCTCGTGAGTAATTCTCCTGACTAGTAATAGTTGTTAGATCCGCGCAGGTTGCCGATTTATAGCACCGGTCGATCTCGTTCGTTTATTTGTAGGCGTATCTGCCTAAGTATATATGTACGTATACACGGGCTTGTCGAACTCGAACGAGCGTAAAATAAAAATATATGTGTATATATATATATATATATATATATATATATATATATATATCCAGATTAGAAGAGCAAGATAGCTATCTTAATTCGCATGGACTGGATGACGAATTTATGTTTATCGTTATATCGTTATAGTTCTACTTGATGTTTGCATTTTTGGCCTTTAAACCTTTCTTATTCACCATCGCTCTCGCTGTATTTACGTCGTTTCCATGTAGAGAAAAATAAAACACAAACAGAAAAAGAAGAAAGAAACAGGAAATAGTAATACAAATATTTAATAATAATATATAACGATAGACCGAGAATACACGGGTAACGATCCGAATACGCCATTTGACGTATCTATGTATACATACGTCTCTCTATTTCGTTCGTAAAGCGAGAAAGATTTTTTCTCTCCCTTTCCTACCTCACCACCCTCTTCTCACCACCCGACTCATCCCAACGTTACTCAACCCCCGAAAATCGTTCACCATTTCCATTTCACCGTGGCATCCCGAAGAGAGGCGCCCTTCCTACGCGTAAAAAGTTTCACCCGGTGTGATTTCGAAATGTCATCCATGACAAATACGCCAGGCGCGATAATGTACGCTCTCGCGTAACATCGACCGAGAGGGATGTAATCCCCTTTTTCTTTTACTTCTATTTCTTCCTCTACTTCTTCTTTCTTGTTTCGTGTTTTTTCTTATTTCTTTTTACTTCTTTTTTTTTCTTTCCTTTCCTATTTCGTTTACGTTGACTCTCGTTTTAAAACAAGAAGAAACAGTGAAGGTTCGAAATTTTAACGATTCTCGCGAAATTTCTTGTTCGATTGTTTCCCCCTTTTCATTATTTCATATAATAGAAACGAATTATAGATTGTTGCGATCGAAATAACGGAGATGGATAAGCATAAATGGAAGAGTTCCGCTGATGTGAAAAAAAAAAAAAAAGAAAAGAAGGAGAAAAGAAGATGAAAGGAAAAAGAAAACAGACTTGCCAAGGGAGAAAAGGTAAAGTAGTATAACGCGTTCGTATAAGTTGGCCGGAGTGAGAGAGGAAGAGAAATACCACCCACCTCGACCACCACCGTAGCAGTACGTATACTCGTTGTAATCCATGGAGGGCCTCTTGAGTAATCCTTCGCTCGGCACTAGATCCAATAAAGCCGTGGGATCGCACATCGAGCTGATCTTTCACCGTTCACTTTCATGCGGATGAAAAATGGGAAAGAAAATTACTATCACGAGAGAGTTATCACCACTAACCCGGACGAATTTATATTTTCTTTCTTCTTCCCTCTAAGTTTATCCTCTTTTTTTTTTACTTATTTTTGCGTTCCTTTTTTTTCTTTGATTTCCTTTTTTTCCTTTCTTTCTGTACTTTTTTTCTTTTTCCTTTTTTTTTTTTCTTCCGATAAACACGATTCCACTGAGGGAGAGACGAAGTTGATCCTTCCGGTTTGGGGACTACTTCAAAGGGAAGGCCACGCGACGTCGATGGATGGCACAACGCGAGCTACAAAGGTGTTACTTTCACCGACACCAGCACAACTCCATATCACGTAAAGAAGAAGGACACGCACGTACTAAAATTAAACCATAACTTAGTCAATGATACGATGAAACACTTTCTTCTTCCTTTCGTTTTTGTTGTAAGGGATGACATACGTAGATACATATACTCATATTATATGTATGTGTATATATATATATATTTTTTATTTTATATATATATATATATATATATATATATACATATATATTTGCGCGAGAAAAATAAGAAATAAACCGAGGAAACAGAAAATACGAAAATGTCTAGCGTCTTCGCGCCGTTACACAGATCCGATCTTTAGGACGATCGGCGTCGTCGAACGAAGGAGAGAAAAAAAAAAGATATATAACACTTTTCCCATCGAACTCGTCCTCCTCCTCGTCGGCATCGTCGTCGTCGTTGTCGTCGTCTCTCTCTCTTCTGGAGCGTAGAATCGATAAACGATTACACCACCCTCGATGTCTGTGATTTCCGCACGATGGCCCGTGACTAAACGAAAGCGGAGCGGACGGCGTGGGACATTTCTCGTGTGCCCGTTGTCGGAGAAAGGGGAAAGAGAGAGAGAGAGAGAGAGAGAGAGAGAGAGAGAGAGAGAGAGAATGAGAGAGGAAGAGAGAAAAAAATAACAACGAAATTGCGATCGAGGAAGGGACGTCAATTCGTTCCAATGATATGGCCTGTTTCTTTTCGATCAATGATTCTTTCACGATTTGTAAATCACCGATAATCCACGAAACAAACACGTTTTCCTTTCTTTTCTTCCTTTTTTCTCCTTTTGCCTTTTATCCTTTTTCGTATTAACTTTTTCGTCACAGCCAATTGTTAAAATAATTAATCCATTTATTTATTTCCTTATTAATCCGAACAAAAAAGGAACTTTTGAACTCAAGATAATTAGACACGTGTTTCTTAAGCGTCACATCATCGAACTACTACGAAAACTTTCTTTCACTAATTACTATACTCTTTTTTTATCCGTTCTAAACACGTGAAATCGAAGGAGTCGTTGCGATGAACGTCGATGATAAATTTAAAAAATAAACTAGTTTCTAGGTTGACATACGACACCAACAAAAAGAATAAAAGTTACGAACCGAACGCTTACGCGGTCGGTGACAAACTGAGAATACAGCAGCGAGCGACGACTCCCGCCACTGAAAGGGAAGTAGAAGTGATGGCCGAGGGGGGGGGGGGTGATTGCGGAGGATAGGTGGGTGGAGGGGATATAGGGAGAACGATATCGCAAGTGGGGATACCTACGACGAGTAACTTCGTGTAAGATCGTAGGGAAGGGAACACATTTCTGAGAGTCGAGAGTGGGGGAACAACAGCCGGTCCATGGTTCGATCACACAACTCCCATTTACTTTGTGGATGCTGCAGTAGATTCCATCGCGAGAAGCTTTGTCTTCTCTCCGTGTACTGTTCTATAGATACTTTTCTATATCTCGTATTATCATTCACAAATTTGTTTGTTTTTGAACGTTATCAACAAATTTATTTAAGATTTATTTTCTTCTTACTCGTAAAAAGAAAACTTTACTCTAAAAACTCAACGGTTTCTTTGGAAAATTTACTTTTTTTTCTTTCCTTTTCTATGGAAAATATATTTAAAACCCCTTGCCTTACGATTTATTTTCAAAGAAAACATACGTTTTCAGACAATTTAATTTATTTTAATTTATTTCAATTAAAATTAAAATATTTCAGTTTGTTTATTGAATATATTTATATAAATATGGACACTATTTGTTTTTTTTTACGATAGAACAGATTAATAAAGTAATGATAATAAATAAAAATTGAAGAATATCCTCTTTTAGTACAAATGAAATTAAGAAAAAAAAATAAAAATAAAAGACAGACAAATTTTTTGATTTAATGAAAATTATTACGAACGATATTAACGAAACATTTAAATTCTTTTTAATATTCCTAATTTTCTTTTTATAATAATTGCCTGTAACTAATATGCTTGAAGAATGTGACGCATTATTGTGTTCGACGTATACATAGTACCTTTTTGAAGGGTTTTGGTTTTTTATTACTTGATTTCTTTCGCGAAACGCCAAGCACAGTTATCTACAATGTGACAATTGTAGATACAAAAGAAGGTAAGAGTAAGTGTAAATTCTATAATAATTTTGTTTTCACAAGTTAACAGAAATTTATACGATTTTTAAAAATGTTGACATGCGGCGGGCGTAGCCCGTCAACGATAGAATTTGACAGAGAAAATTAGTGCGAGCGAGATTCGTCATTTTCGCTTAAGGGGTTACGCCACCTTGAGAAAAAAAATCGATTTCTTTTAGCTAGATCAATTGTTTATACTTTTAAGAATATTTTAAACTTTAAATTATTCAAAAATTCAAACTATTACCAAAGTTATAGCAATTTTCAGTGAGCGCGGTGGAGTCGATCCGAAAGCGCTCGGACCATTACAATAACCCAAAGCCTTGATAAAGGATTTTACATTACTCCTTTGGGTTTCGGAGGCTAAAAATAACTCAAATATATTCATTGTCATAAATATCGGATCCTCTTTATATAGTATATGTCTATCTGAATTGTGTTAAATGTGAACCAGTTTTAATAAACTCATGTCCTTTTGTCGGTAGTAAAGCATATGATGTGAATAGAAGAATAGTTTTTCATTCAGACTTCTTGGAATGGTTTAGCAGGAATAGAGAAATTCTGTGGAATCATGGGCTTACCTAAACCAATTTTCCATCCTACGATAAAATTGTGAATGACATTCACATTACTACAAAAACTCTTTGTGAATTGTCTATAAAAACTGCTGAAAAATTGTTGAAATTGCATCTTATATTGCAGCTAGTATATTCAATGATGGATATACTAGTGTATTAAAAATGATGCAATTACGAAATCTTCAAATTGGCCTAAGCGCGTTGCAATTTATCGAACACTTGGATTCGCATCGAATATCCATAGCCAACGTAAGAGCGCAACAGGAGGTAAAAGAGACCAGAAAATTAAAAAGAGTTGCAGAAAAAGAAGCGGAGGACATCATGTATGATGCAGGAATTGCAGATTGAAGGTTATATTTAATTTTAAGATCCTGACATCGTACTAAATTTTTCTTTGCGTTTTTTTTCGAAACTACATTTTTCAAACGATATCTCAAGATCTACTTAACCGATCTTGTTCAAATTTACAACACTTATTTTCTATAAGATTTGCTACAATGTGACGTAGGATTTTTTGATTGGGTGCCTTGTTCGAAAGTTATAAATTTTTTAAGTTGAAAATTTCGATGAAAAATCGATTTTTTTTTCAAACGGCTGCCATTTCTATAAAAAATTAAAAAAAAATTTTTTCCCTACATCACATTGTAGCTATAACCCTTATAATTAAGACAAAATTTATTATTTATGTTTTAGACGATGCCTCATAAAGAAATCATGTACACTATGAGCAACGATTTTCAAAACATGGTCCTACTTATCGGCTTATATCTCCGCCATTTTTTATTTATTTTTAATCGTTAATATTGGAAATTGTTCTTGAAACTACTATACATATATGTGAAATAAAGATTATGTTACATACTTAATAGCAGCGTCAAAAAAAAAAAATTCATTTTTATATCTACTTTTCCGAGCGCCAAGTTGGCGTAACCCCTTAAAGGGATCAAGTACTTCTTTAGTTATTAAAGAAAAAAGAAAAAAAAAGAAATGTGACTAAAGAGAACGAATGCGATCATTAAAATTCTATCGTCCTCAATAAACAGGAGAAATCGTTTTCTGATTTATAATATAATGAATCTATGTTATGCGTTTATAAATAAGTTTGAAATTGTCTGGAACGATGTAACATCGAGAGCTCGTAAAACTCCTCTTATAACTTATAGCAAGTACTAAACTTGACGGCGTGATACATCGCGAATTAATGATAAAGTAAGTCATTGGCTAACGACGAAGTCTAAGATACTTGTGCGATGGGCGCACAATTATACCGTGATAGGTATTATGTATACGTATATAGGTGGAAGAAAATTATGGTGTGCGAGTAACGAACGATGATATTCTAATAAATATTTGAATCTCTTATATTTTGACGTGACAGGGAGAGTAGAAAATATACGTACATAGTACGTGGTCCAATCTGTTTCTCTCGGCTGTTTAAACTGGGTCAAGATGATAAAAAGACTCGGGTCACTTGACCCTGTGAAATATATCAGAATATATCCACGCTAAAACGATTCATAAGGGATATCTAACAGGATTATCACAAAAACCCTGTTGTTGACTACGACTCGTTGACTCTAAACGCATAATAAAAATTAATCGCGATTAATTAAGTGCCACCGACAGCGTCTACCGTTTAAAATATAACCTATAATTACAGATCGCAATAAATTTTTCAATTCTACATTATATTTGTAAATTTGAGAAAAATTCTACAAGTTTGATCGATCCAACGGGCGATCCGATCTTTCAATGAAGAATTCCTTCGAGATAGTTTCCACGGGGGTCTCCTTTCGACGAGCTAGTAAACACCATATGCCTTAATCTGTGCACAAGAAGAAGAAGAAAAAAAGCGAAAAAGGAAAAGGAAAAGAGAAAAGAAGCTCGTATCCCGGGTACTCTTGAAAAGACGCGTAAACCTGATACTTTCGATACAAGACAAGAGATTTTGTAGGTATCGTAGACAGAGAGAGAGAGGTGGGGGGAGGGGGTGTATGGGTGATCGTCTTTAAAGAAGAAGAGCGGAGGCGGAGAATGTAAAGGAATAGTGAAAGAGAGGGAAAGAGGAAGAGAGAGAGAGAGAGAGAGAGAGAGAGAGAGAGAGAGAGAGACGATCTGGAGCCGGGAGTATGCGGGCTCGCATCGGTGTAAATCGACTTTTTATCGAAGCTCGCTGCGGAGTACTTCAAGTCGCCGAGCGGTCCCTCGTTAGAAGAAGGGTAATCCTCGTATCTCACTAACTTTATGTCTCTATAGAGCGAGAGAGAGAGAGAGAGAGAGAGAGAGAGAGAGAGAGAGAGAGAGAGCTACTCCACGGACGATTCCCTTTAATACTCTTAATCCACTATCGCTTGTAAAATAGTGGAGTTAAGCCAATAAAACTGCGAGAAGACGAGCGTGCGGGAGGTCCGAACGAATGTCGATGATTCTCTCTCTCTCTCTCTCTCTCTCTCTCTCTCTCTCTGTCTCTCTCTCTCTCTCTTTCTCTCTTTCTCTTCTGGACCGACAGAACGCTTATAAGAAAGTGAAGGTGGACCGTAGAAAGAGTATCCCTCGAGGGCCTCGTAACATCTGCATACGAGAAAGATGCGAGTTCTCTTCGTTTATTGCACCGATGCTCCGGGCAACTTCTCGTTGTTTTCGTCTTCGTCAGTTTCCACCTAACCTTCGGGCTATACGTCGTGGCGTACGTAGAAGTCACGAAAGAATACGATCGTATAAGACTCAAAACTATTTATTTCCCATCCGTATTGTAAGAGATAATGTATTAGGTATATATTATTTGGATTTCGATGATTGGATACTGCTACGATTTGGATAAAATACGAAAGAAATAATAAAAAAAAAAAAAGTAAATAAAACAAACAAAGAAACACGCACGAATTCGTATGATTCTTTAAGAATTTTCGATATTTTTGATATCTTCGATATCATATCTTCAATCATATCTGATTTAGATAATTTTAGAATAATGTAGAAATTATATTGTGATAAAAAAATTGTATAATGAGATTATCAGATTTAGAGATACTCGAGATAATGCTGAATTTAACAGGCTGGCATCGTTATCTATTTTTCGCAATATACATGTATATTATATATATACATACTTATATATATATATATATATATATATATATATATATATATATATATATATATATAAGATGAATCTAAAAGATATTTTACGATATTACCCATTATGATACGGCTCGGGCCGAGATTATCCTCGAACTTACGTTTGGAATTTGCGCCGAGCTAACGAAATAAATGCATAGCGTTACCTATTATAACAACGTCCTATTACGAATAGAAACACGTTAATTTCTTATCTATCTTCCGTATCTCTACTGGTTTTCGTGTAATTAGAGACGACGAAGCTCCTTTAAAGTGCGATATTCCGAAAGATATAGGTGAGTAATACGGGAGGAGAAAGAGAGTAAGAGAGATGGTCTTAGGCAAATATCTATGTCGAATCGTATTCTCGACTCGATACAACGTTACACAACGTCGAGAAAATAATTGGCCGTGTTCCGTTCGTTTAGCAGCGTTATCGTTGCTTACTAAGCATGTATCTTTGATTAACGCATTTTTAATATATTCCAAGAAGTTTAAGGATACAATATCAACAAACAACGTATTCTGAGACAGGGAGATCGGACATCTGGTTCGCGTGAAGCGAACTTGAAAAGGAATTACACACCGTATGCCGTTTTCAAAGATCTCGCTTCATCACGATGAACCTGTTCCCGAGGTATGAAAATCTTTCTTCTCTTCTTTTAAGTGCCATACGAGTTCGAAGTTAGAAAGATGATACGTAAGAAATCGGATATCGATGACTTGACGATCGATACTTGCAAAAGAAACCATAAAGGATGTAACCATCCTTCGGAAGTCCAAATGAAAGAACTAAATTATATAGTCGTAACAACTATTTCCTTTGAATAAAAAGAAAAAAGAAAAAATAAAAAAAGATATAATGAAGGAACTAACGGGTGAGTGTAAAGTTTTTTTTTTACTCCTTTTCTTTCCTATTTTTTATTTTCCTTTTTTTCCCAAACGTATCTAACGTATCTAACGTAAAGTAGAATAATGTGAAAGGAAGGAAGGAAGGAAGGAAGGAAAGAAGGAAGGAAGGAAGGTAGGTAGGTAGGTAGGTAGGTAGGTAGGTAGGTTGGGTATATAGTTAAAAGAGGAATAGAAGAAAATAGAAAGAACCATTGACCGTGGAAGATGAAAGGGCGACTCCACCCTTTTTGAAATTCAAGCCGTGTTACATTAGCCTTATATGTGTTAGTGTGGCTTTATCTTCTTCTATATTTCTTATACGTGAACAATAGTTACTAATACCAATAGGAATGCGTGTCGTTTATCCTTCTCGCACGCGTACTGGACTAAAATGTTCTCTTGTAGTATATGTGTATGTAGAAAGGGAGCAAGAGAGAAAAAAATACATATACAGAAAAAAGAGATAGAAGCGAGAAGAGAAGGGGAGGAGGGACACAGAGGAGTTTAGCTTTACGGGGGCGCGACGGACCGTTTGCCATCTGGCCGATACGCAATCCGACTTAGCCTTTTTTTACGTAATCCCAGACTTTTTCCAATCTCGGATGAAAAACTCGTTCCTAACACAGAACCTTCGTCTCTTTCTCTCTCTTTTTCTTCGTAAGAGCCGAAGTATATCCATTCAACGAGTATATCGGAGCGAAAATCGAATTTAGGATTCTCGAATTGCGTTCCTTCCAACCCTTCGTGAGAAATACTTTGCGTATTCTTTCCATCTTTTTCTATCAGTGCCTATTTATCTATCTATCTATCTATCTATCTATCTATCTATCGTCCTATTTCAACCTATTTCTCTTTCATTTTGGTATTGTGAAAGGGTTCGCACGCGCTCGACATCGTCTTTATGCACGAACTTTCTTTTCGGGCCTTGAACATACATACGTACATACATATGTACGTACATATATGTATATATATGTGTGTGTATATATATATCTGTATATGTATATGTATATGTATATATATATATATATACATACATATATATATATATATATATATATATATATATATATATATGTACGTACGTAGACATTCATATACACTCCTTTCCTATCCTTCATCGAAGTAGTAGTACCCTTTTTTGTCTCTCTGGTTTTTTCCCTCATCGTCCCCGTTCGTCCCTTTCACTGGTTGTATCGTCCTACGATTTTTTTACCCTCCCAACCCCACCCGATATATTTATAGAAAAGAGAGGAAAATTGCGAGGAGGGACTTTTGAAAAAAGGTTCGACCGATCGGATAGACGATGATTGAAAATTGTAGGTTCGAAGAGGGTGGTTGCTGAGGTACTGGTAAGTAGAAGGGGTAATCGTTTAAGAATCACCTAGATGATAGAATTTCGTTCGAATTTTCTACGAAAATGGCTTGCGTGAATATATAACGTATATTTATACTCTTGCATATATCGGGATGAATCGGATATATATATTTGAAAATTTTTTGGAAGTATGCCGAACTAAGAAAGTGTATAGTCTATTTTTAAAGAAACGTGCTCGAAGAAACTTTTTAATCCTCGAACTTGCAAGACAATGATCTTTTTCTTAATGTATCTCTTCTTTTTCTTTTTCTATTCCTTCTTCTTAAAAACAAAATAGAAATTTTATCGTATTTACTATGTTCCTTTTCATCTATTCTTCTCTAATTCTATAGTACTATGAAATCTCTTTGTAGGCCCTTCGTTGAACTCGGAAGGGTCCGCTCCTTCCGGTCAAATCTTGCGAACAAGTTTCTTTCTTCCCTATATCTACGAGGGTGTTCCATGGAAAAGAAAAAAAGGAGCGAGGAAAAAGAAGGTACTCGGATAACATCCGTTTTCTAAGTTACTCTTAATAAAGTTCTCGAACGTTCAAGAAAATCACCGATAGCTTTCAGTGTTAGTCAAAATTACAAAAAGCTGATATTAATTTCTCTCTCTCTCTCTCTCTCTCTCTCTCTCTCTCTCTCTCTATCTTTCTTTGTATTTCTTTCTCTATTTAAAAGGAAGAAGAATAGCATAGAGATTCAATTTTTTTTCTCCATAATATATAAAAATGTTTTTTCCTCTTGGAACGAATCATGTAAATGTTAATTAAACAGACGACGCTTTGTTAAAAATATAAAGTAATAATAATTAACGTCGATCGAACGACCTAAATATTACATCTATTCAGTTTTATCCAATTCAATTATCGTAGATCCGATCGAATCTGAGAATAGTAACAAGTGACAAATAATCGAACGATTGATTAAAATTAGAATGCCTCTGTAATTATAAGATATATTGACGAATATCAAGTAAAGGTTCTTACGTCAATGAATTAATCGATCGTCGAACAAATTATTTTAAACGATATCTATTACGAGAAATATCTCAATGACATCTTGTGACAGTTCGTTCCGGTGATCTCTTTACTGTGTGTATGTATTTAGCACACGTTCTCCAAATATCTTTTGTTAGATATTATATGTACTATTGAATTCAAGTCAAATAAAGAGAGTCTGTTGACGTTTATCGGACGTTCTAACGTTGACATTCTTCCTGAGTTACTGGACACGAGAGATAAAGTATTTGATAACGAAAAATGAAGATTTATTATTTTTGAACTGATGATGCTTTTGTTGATGGCGATCATATGGACCGTTTATTTTGAGAGTGGTGTAAGTCCATTTTCCTTTTTTCAAATGAGATCACTAGTGGATCATTAGAGACACATTAATGTAAATTTTTTATTTATAATTAGTTGGCGAATAGATGGTTCATATATTCAGAAGATACTCTTTCTTTTTTATACTTTATACTCAACAATAAAGGGAGAGAGAGAGAGAGAGAGAGAGAGAGAGAGAGAGAGATCGTCCAACTTTTCTCACGCATTTAACGTCGCGAGATAAGCTTGTATAATAATATCTCTACTGAGCCGAGCAATTCACTATTTAATTAGAGCCTCTAAATCGTTCCAACGAGTCTACTATAAGGCATTTAACTTCTAATCTGACCATCAGGTTTATCCGATTAATCGATTGATCCCATTCTCTATCAACTATTTCTTTCTCTTTCATTGTAGAGATCGAAAGTCTAGTGAAATAATTTACGACAGCAGAGTATCGGCGAATTTCGCCGATCGTTTCGCCCCTAAGATGGGTTTTTTTTTTACGACAGTGGGAGTGGATAAACGATGAGCTAAAAAGAAAGAGATAAAAATAAAGAGAGAGAGAGAGAGAGAGAGAGAGAGAGAGAGAGAGAGAGAACAACAGGTATCTGGATCTACCTGACAAGTGCTTCGAGCGTACGCCGTACTAATGATAACTAACGGGTGCTACAGAACAAAGGATTGGAATAAATTTTCCGTGCTCGACAATACACTGTATCAAAGGAGGAGTGGGGAGGGAGAGAGGGAGAGAGAAGGGGGCTTGCAGAAGACCAATGCTTATTTTCTGGCGTTTACGGTCGCCGATGCTAATCTCAAGAAACTCGTCCGCGTTTTCGGCCCTACGGGAGTCCTTGAGAAGAAGCCGCCGTTGTCCTCTTCTACTCAGAATCTTCTTCTTTTACTGCTTGCCATCTGACATTTGAGATTCTCTCTCTCTCTCTCTCTCTCTCTCTCTCTCTCTCTCTCTGTCTTTCTTTCTTACTTTCTCGTTCACTCACTCATTCCCTTCTCTCTTGCGGAAGGAAGAAATCTGGACTGCGGTCGAGACTGAATTATGCTAATGCTTGCTCGCCCACGTTCCCAACGTATTTATATGCGTACGTGTGTATCCCCTACCTATTCCAATGCCCTACGCCCTTCCTTGTCCTTCCTTTTTCTCCCTTTCCCTTCTCCTCTCGCCCTTTCTTCTCGATTGGATGAGGAAGGATAAATTAACATTTTACGACCTGTGAAATCCTCATGAAACTATCCACAAAATCTCAATGAATATCGAAAAATGATAATTATTTATCCTTCGCGAAATGATAATTCGATTAAGCAAAAAACAGCTCGTCCTTTATGACAAGTTCTCTCTTTCATTATATTTTTCTTTCTTTCTTTCTTTCTTTCTTTCTTTCCTTCTTTCTTTCTTTTCTCTTTGTCGAATAATCAACAAGCGAGAAGGATGAAAGGAAACTGGGAGAAAGAGAGGCATAAAAGCGGAGAGATAGAGAGAGAGAGAGAGAGAGAGAGAGAGAGAGAGAGAGAGAGAGAGAGAGAAACTCTCTCCTTTTCGCGAAATACGGTGACCATCTGTGGTTCGAAGACTCAATGCAAAACGTAATTTTTAGTGATCCAAAGTCAATTTGATGTACGAACACGTACGAAGAGTTAGGTAAGTAAACACGATGAGACCGGTTTTCATTGTTTTCCTTTTTGAACAAATTTGGCACGTGAGACATGTGGTACAGTAAAGTATTAAGATGAAACGAAAGAATAATTCTTTTAAAGCCGATCTCACGTGGACCATCTTGCGAACACACGTAAACTTATTATCGCACGTTTCTAGGAAGTTTGCTCTTTCTTTTTTTCTCTTCCAAATCACAAATAAAAAAATTATGCCCCAAACCCCGTTATAATACTGCGAACTTTATATTTATTTTTAACGTTAAAAAGAGTACTGACGATGCGTCGACCTTCGGAAGAATATGCGGGGTTCGATAATCGAAAATGAGAATATGAAAAACACGAGACGAACGAGATAAGACAATTTCTCTATCTGAAGCTGTAGTATAATGACCTTTTGAAATTATCTATAAAACGAATTATATTAACTGGAGCAACTAATATATTAACCTCTCTCGTGAACCTCGCTATTCGCCTAAGCTAAGCGTCTTCTCTCTCTTCCTCTTTCAAAGAAGCCCGTTCCTCTGCTCAAGGAAAAGTGGAACTCAAGGTAGACGTCGAGTTTCTCCGTTTAATAATATTTATGCTGCTATGAGATCGTTGATTAGAGAGCACTGAGTTAGATGTACTGAGTCGAAGTTTCGTTTCTATTAACGTTCGCGCATCTACTGTTTCCGTTTGCCAACGACGGAAGATTCCCGCCATCCCACAGGACCTCTCTCCCTTTTAAAGAAGAAATCTCGGAACGAGTATGACATATTATTTTGCGTGCCCAATTAAATTACAATATATATATATATACACGTATCTATCAAAGATAACGGGAACAATAATATCGTTATTTATCATTCAAGATCGCGTTTCTATTATTATAACATTCTATTGTAGATAAATAAAATATTTCTAAATAAATTTAAAACTCATGGGTAGATAAGAAATCTAACCTTTTACCCTCTCTTCTTTTTCTCCATTTTCTCATTTATTTTTCTTCGGTTCTAAGTATACCATACCAGATGGAGAAACGTAATGGAGGTGAACGTTTTATTGATCGGTAAACGATTGGTCGATGCACGATGATCAGAACTCCCAACCGATTCGACTAAATCAAATAGTGCCGCAAGAGTTTTCTATAGTTGAACGCTGACGTTTCGATCGGCTAGCATGAAAGAACATGGAGCAACGAGGTTGGAAGGTGGGGGAAGAGTACAACATTAATGTGCTCGTTGACATTGTGTTTACCCTACCGTGTACACAGGGGCATCCAAAGCGTGTATGCATGGGAGGGAAGGAGAGGGAGAGAGAGAGAGAGAGAGAGAGAGAGAGAGAGAGAATAGATTGGAAAGGGAAGTCATAGGTCGAGTCAGGGTACCGTAGAGGGAGTACTACTGCAACAAGCATCTCTCTCTCTCTCTCTTTCCCTCTCTCTCTTTCTCTCTCTCCCTCCCTCTCTCTCTCTCTCTCTCTCTCTCTCTCTTTCTCTTTCATGTATATACACACAGAAACACTCTCTGGAATGATGGATGTCGGGGCCTTTCAAGTCGTCCCTGCTGTTCACCCAGTGATTATCTAATACTACATGACCTGGTGAAGTGGACAAGAGTATGAGAGAGAAAGAGAAAGAGAAAGAGAGAAAGAGAGAGAGAGAGAGAGAGAGAGAGACAGTCCGCTCGCGAAAAAGAGAACTCGAATTATTGTCAGGAGTGGCAAAACGCGTGGGACCGATTCCTAGCTTTGCTACGTCGTACCTATATTAGGTAAACGTTGTTTGGGGTTTCTCTTCGATAAAAAAAAAATCGAAACTACATGGCGAATACAACCCTACCGAATTTCGTAGGACAACATACGGTGCACGGGGTGCCATGGTATCGGGGGTTCTTGTGAATGGAGGACAGGAAAAAAGCAAGCATGAGCTTTCTCCTCTATCGTTCGATCTTTCTCTCTCTTTCTATTTCTCTTCTTTATGCACATATGCAACTCTTTGAAAGAAAGAGAGACAGAGATGTGCAGGGTTCGTCAGTATGGCGAAGGGAAAGAAAGGGTTGAGAAAGAAAAAGAGAAAGAGACAATGAGAGAACCGTGCGTCGCCTTTTCCGGTCCGGGTCTTCACCGTTCTTCAAAATTACTGGGCTGCCACTCAAATTGGCCCTACGACGAACAATCAGCCCTATTACGTGGCATTTGTCAGCGCTCGAGCCGGTTTCAGATGTTAGAGAAAAGGAGGTAGGAGGTTGTTCCACGCGCGTGCTTCTCGTCTTACCTTTCTCTTATTGGCTAATGTCGTTCGTTTTCCCATGTGGAAAGGGGTAGTTTAGGTCGACGCTGTTGCTTTCCCTTCCTATTCCACAGACTCGTCATAGATCTTTTGTGACCTTCCTTGGGAACGTATAAACTCATGATGATCGGTAAGTGAAATCGTTTTTGAGCGTTGAACATTTCTTGCGGGATGTTATTTGAAGTAAATGAAAATACGTTTTTTTACTAGAAATCAATAAGGAAATTTAAAAATAACAAATACGTCTATCGAGAATAGGATTTGTCGTAATTGATAACCAAAGAAAGGGTCAATCGAAATTAGATTTTATGAAAGTTACGAGATTAATAAACTTCGTTATCTACGATGAAACTTATCAACGAGATAAGGATGTATTTATAGTGGTATTTAGTCGGAATGAGCGATATCGATTTTTGTAAAAACAAAACGGAGTCAACAATGGAATTATTATTTTTGTCAACCGGAACAGCGTTCGATTAGATTTTATATGAAAAAAAAAAAAAAAAAGAAAGAAAAAAAGGATGCGGTCATCCTAAAAATATGAAACTTCCCTATAATCTGAGGCACAGAATACTATTTGAATTAATCATTCATTGATCTTTTTTTTCCAATTCGATGTAGTCAGGAAGAACCAGAAAAAAGGAGGAAAAGAATAAAAGAATGAAAGAAGTAAACACAAGGAAAGAAGAATACTAAACTACCGTGAAAGAATCTTTTATTTCATTTTAATTATCTTTCGAAACACCGGGGACAGAAGCGCAATCTCTCTCCTTCATCAGATTCTTTTTAAAAATACAATGAACAAGAATGAAGGAGACATTTGATGGTGCAGAAGGAAAGAAAAATAGACCTTTGAATGGACGATAGCGATCAAACTATTTAAATAGACTCCGAAAGGAAGACACTTAAATACCTAAGCGACGGGTTTGGAAACGGAGTCGAAACGTTTCAATGGACGATTATCCTTCGGTATATCGAAAAGATTGAAAGAGAGAGAGAGAGAGAGAGAGAGAGAGAGAGAGAGAGAGAGAGAGAGAGAGAAGATGTGGAACGCACGAAGGTCAGAATTCGCATTAAAGTATCATCGATCTTCGTCTGTGAAGAACTCGCTCCGTATAAAGAAGAAACTGCCAAAAGACGTTGCCAGTCGTTTTACCAGGGAACCGGATCGTTTTAAGCAAAGACGAAGGAAGTTCAAGGAAGATGAGGAAGAGGCGAAGAGGAGAAGGTCGATATCGGCGATCGTCTCCTTCCTTTCTTCCCTGCAGGCGACCATCCGTTCCTTTTCGGAGGTTTTCTCTCTCTCTCCTCGATATCGACGATAAATACGCTCGGTTTTGCTTGCCAACGACGGCTTTAAGAGGCTTTTACGAACGTTCCGTCTTTTTCTAATGCTTCCTCTCCGCCGGGTTATATAGTATACCTTCACCCTCCTTCTCTCACCTTCTTCCACCCTCTCCCCTTTCCCGTCTCTTTTTCTTTTTCTTTTTTTTTTTTTCGATCGACGAGAATACTCGAAGGGTGCGTCGTATTGCGAGGGTGGTAAGAATCGTATTTTTCCTTCGGGTTGGTTACGAAGGAAAACGAAAATGAACGCAAATGAATAAATTTATACCTCGGGAATAATAGACGCATTAACCCTGTATAATACGAAAAATAAAAATAGGAAACTAATGTATAGAATCATGAGGATATAGAATTTTATTTGGAGATCATTTCCAGTCTCTCTCTCTCTCTCTCTCTTTTTCTCATTCTTTCTTTTATCTCTTCTTATGAACGTGATGTTAGTATCTATCTATCTCGAAATATGTATACTTGGTTAAAATCACGTTTAGGGACACTTAACGACGAAGGTTCGGTCAAAGAAAAAAAAAGTGGGAAGGACGTGATAATATCGAGGGGTTGCTGACACACCCCTTACGAGAAAAGAAAAGGACGGTAAAATTTCGGTAGAAAATCAATACTTCTTATCTTTATTGGGTATTGGATATTTATTAGATAAAAAGAAAAAACCAAAATAAATATTACATAGACATATCTTATTATTGGAGGTTAAATGTGATTGAAAATCCTGAGGGATATTAATTACTCGCGGTCTTTATAATAATCAGAGTAATTTAATTGTTACATGCGTTCCTTCAAGATGTCTTCTCTTGAAACTCGTTAAAGATACCGACCAATTTAAATGAACGTCGTAAAGCTATAGAATACGAACAGTAATGAGAAGGAAGAAAACTAAAGTAGATAAGAAAGAGAGAGAAAGAGAGAGAGAGAGAGAGAGGGAGGGAGAAAGAGAGATAGGAAGAATGACGTTATCTCGAAGAAGTGTGCTTCTTTCTTGAACTCGACACAATTTTTACGTATTATCAGAGAGTATCTCTTTCCTCATGTGAAATCAAAGAAACTTTTGAAAACAAAGGAATAAGTTGTTAATCCTATAATAGAAAGAAAAACTTTCCGAGTTTTTCGAAATCGAAGGAGAACATACACCATATTCGTATGTACTTACTCATAGATAAATACGTATGTACGTTGAAGGGAAGTAAAAGAGAGGGTAAGTGGATATTTTCGAATCGAACCTTTTCCACGAACCACACCAAATTTCTTACTCCATTAACGCTTCAAGGATACTCGTAGATCGTAGAAGAACTCGTAATTTCGTTCCGTTTTCTAAGGACAATCGTGTAAAACGCGTCAACTCAAGTGTTAATTGTTTGATTCGTCGGACTTTCTCTCTCTCTCTCTCTCTCTCTTTCTCTTTTTCTTTCTCTTTTTCTCCATCTTCTTTATCATCCTGTTACGAGATCGAGGCTTATCTTTCTTTCTTCGAGTTAACAAAATCGACTTGAGTGTTCGACCTTGAGTGACGAGGGTGAAACTCCTGTTAACCGTAGTATCCTAAAGAATATGGTTTTGAGGAGAGAAAAGAAGAAGATGAGAGAAAAAAATAATTTGTTGACCGTCTTTCTTTTTTTTTTTATTGACCTTCTTTTGCACAATTTTTTTTTTTTTATATACAAAAACATTGCATTTGGATGAAACTAAGATTCTAATGTTATAAAGGATCCGTATCTATCCGTATCTATCTATCGTAAATCGTTAATTTGAAGAGTACTCGAAAAGACATTTCTATTCGTTGTTATATTTATAGTTTGTTTAATTTTAAAAGAATAAATAAAAAAGGGAGCTTTCAGTCTACATATTTATAATGATTATATTTTAGTGATTATATACAAAACAGGAAATCAGAAATCTGTCAAACGTTATTGTTATAATTTTCTGCTCTGTTAATGCACTTTTACGACGAAGGAAAAATTTTATTTGTAGTTTATATATTTTCTTTTTTCAATTTCAAGAAACGAATCATTGATAAAATGAATAGTATTAACGATATTTATCAATTTTCGATACATATGTACATATATACACATAAATTCGTATTTAGAGTCTCTCTTATATGACATTTGTAATACAAATAAATAAAAAACAATAAATATATATATATATATGTATATATATATATATATATATATATATATATATATATATATATATCGTCTAATTGACACACCATACTCGATATTTATTCTAAGAGAAAAAAGATAGAACGGAAAAATTTGTATCTTTCCACTACTTTGGAAAACATAGTCGAAGAAGATTACCATTGTGGAGAGGTGCATTGAACTTTGCCTTTTAACATCTTCCTAAGATTCGATTCCTTTGCACACAGTCCATCACCCAGGGGGAATGCTTTTACAGGAACATGGCTCGTCACTATACCGCTTTAATTATCGAGCTGCTGCTGCTGCTGCTGCTGCTGCAGCCAGAGTCTCGAGCGTTTCAATCGGCTCGTCTGCTCTTCTTATTCTCTCTCTCTCTCTCTCTCTCTCTCTCTCTCTCTCTCTCTCTCTCTCTCTCTCTCTCTATCTTTCGTTGAGAGGCACCGTTAGTCGACGTTAGTCGGCATAGCCGGCGGATGAGCGACTCGAGAAAAGAAAAAAAGAGTATAGTGCTATATACACTTCGAGTATACGTTTGCCTCTTTTCCCTTAACAGTAGAAAAAGAAGGGAAAAAAGTAAAAAGAAGAAGATGAGAGAGAGAGAGAGAGAGAGAGAGAGAGAGAGAGAGAGAGAGAGAAGAGGAGGTGGAGGTCCACTTCGCTCGAACGTTATTGGATCCTTATTTCCACGCAGACTTTACCCTCTCAACGACGAAATATGCTCGTATCAGCACGCACTGGACCTTTCATATCGACCCATGCTCCTTCTCTTCCTCCACGTCCACCATCTTCCATTCTCTACTCTCCACGAATTCGCAAGAAAGGAGTGTTCGTAATACGTCGGTAAAACGATTCGAGCTTCTGAGAAGGTCGATCCAACCCTCTCTCTCTTTCTCTTTCTTTCGTTCTGTGTATTCAAGATTCTCTCTCTCTCTCTCTCTCTCTCTCTCTCTCTTTCTCTCTCTCTCTCGCGCGCAAGCTGTCTCTCTTTCTATCCTTCTTTCTCTTTCTCTCTTTTCTTTTCCAACCCTTCGTACACCCTTGAGTAAGCACTTTTCCACCGAAAATCCATTGAAAACCCCATAGCCGGCGACCTCTTCACAATATATATCTATCTACCCATGGTATAAAACGTTTCGCGAAGTTTGACCCCTCTAAGAGAAGGAGTAAAAGAATCTTCTTCTTTCTCCTTTTATTTTTCTTCTTCGAAATGCCACGATCGATACTACTATAACTACTACAACTATTACTACCACTACTATTACTACTATTACTATTACTAATACTACTAACAGTGCTAGTACACTACTATCGATGGAGACGAGATACGCTGTTTCCCCCTCTCTCTCTCTCTCTCTCTCTCTCTTTATCTATCTATCTATCTCGGTTTCTTTTTATTTTACTTGTTTCCTCTTTTTTGATTTTATATATCGAGGAATCGATTTGAGAGATGAAATACTGATAGTGTATTGACAATAGAAAGGAATCCAATGGCGGAATACTTTCTAAAATTAGATCGGACCACCCGTTGGATTCTGAACGAATGAGGAAGAA
This sequence comes from Dolichovespula sylvestris, assembly GCA_918808275.2. Lineage (NCBI taxonomy): Eukaryota > Metazoa > Arthropoda > Insecta > Hymenoptera > Vespidae > Dolichovespula > Dolichovespula sylvestris. Next base: position 1,864,020 of record OU964962.1, on the reverse strand, counting down.
AAAGAAGGAAAGAAAAAGAAGGAAGGAAAGAGAGAGAGAGAGAGAGAGAGATTTTTCTCAAAAGTACAAAAATGGATTCTCTGGAAAGGATCGTCCTTGTTTCTTCTTCGTCTTCTTCTATCGTTTCTGAATCTTGTTCAAAGATCTTTTTCCAGGTTTACGTGTTTCTTCTCGCAAAAAGAATTTTTTCGTAGGCGGGCGAAGATACATTTAATTTCGACCGAACGATTCTTCTTCTTCGCTCAATGATCGACGATTCATAGCCGAACGATTCTGATACGATCGAAGCGTTCGTCGAAGCGAAAAAGAGATAGAAATAGAAAGAGAGAAAGAGAGAGAGAGAGAGAGAGAGAGAGAGAGAGAGAGAGAAACGGGAGAAGGATGACTCTTCCAGTGGGAATTTTGAAGGGTGTCTAATTGCTTCAAAACTTGTCACGCCGCTTTCGAAGGGCTCCGACGAAGCAGCTCTCGTTCGCCGCTGGAGTGCCACGTGATTAATGGAAGTCCTCGAAAATGGACGTACTTATCTCGATCCCGATGCAAAAGAAGTAGAGGAAGGCGGAGAAGAAGCAACTCGTTAATGCGTTTTATAAGTACGATCTAGATCGGTTTGGATTTGTTAGGATAACGCGTTCAACACTTCGCATACGCTTGTTACAATAAATTATTTTTCATTCGTAAATAAATTTCTGTGGTGTAATGTATGGGTTTAAAAAAAAGATGAGAACAAAAAAAGAAAAAAGAAATAAAGAAAATGCGCGCGCGAGTGAGCGAGCGCTCGAAAAGAAAACACGGCTATGAATTATTCAGCCTCCACCCATCCCCACCTCACCCTTATCCCCATAGAAACGTAAATGAATTCTCCGGTTTATAACCACCTGCTATTTATTCCTAATACTTTTCTATTTTTACTTCCTTTTCACGGTGTATGTGCGTGCGTGTGTCTACTTTGCTTCAGTAATGGTGGAGAAGTAAAAAAAAAAAAAAAAAACAAAAAAAAAAAGAAAAGAAAAGAAAAGAAAAAGGAAAGAATAAAGGAATGTTCGTTCTTAAGAAACAATGACCGATCTATCTCTCACGTTCGCTAACGCTTTAACCTCGAGGAACTCAGAGAGACGGTGAGAAAAAATTTCCGATAGTAGGTCGGAAAATATAAATTCCAGGAACGTTTTTCCTGAATAAAGACAACTATTCTCTTCCGTCTCACTTTTTTACTTTTCTACGTTTTTTTTTCTCATTCCTTTAGATAATAATCACCGTATCGGAAGAATATTCGACGAATTTAGGACAAAAAGAGAAAAAAAGAAAAACGTTTTCGAGTCACAGCGGGTGTCCGGAGTGCCCTTGGTTCATTCTCTTAAAAAAAAAAAAAAAAAAAAAAAAAGCGAAAATAAAAACGAGAAAGACAGAGGGCTGCTTTAAGCGTTCCTTTTTTTCCCCTTTCATCTTAGTCCTATTATTGCGGCCATGGTGTTTCAATGATTAGCTTCAAAACTTGAGGGTGCTCGTACCAAAAGAAAATTTTTCGTCGAGTGAAAAACAAGGTCGGACTCGTCGTTGTTGTCTGCTTCGCTCGAACAAATTTTGTTATTCCTATCTCCGTTTTTCTCTATCTTTCTCTTTGTTGAAGGACACACGGATATCCTTGTAGATCCTGTAAACATTGAACTAAAAGTTTCTTTTTCATTTCTTTTCTTTTTTTTTTTTCAATTCTTTTCCTTTTTTTTCCTTTTTTATTGCAAATAATTTTTTCTTGCAAAATATTCCATAAACGCAGGTAAGAAACCATGGACATTATCTATTTGTGTTTTAGATACATATCTCCGTGAAAATGTTCAGTTACAGTTTAGGAATATCTTTGATCGAAATAACAAATTAAAGTGGTGGGTTTGTAGGTCAAACTATTTGTGACGCTTGTATGAAGTTTACTCTAGAAATATATATATTTTAATCGTAACGATCACTTCGTAATAGGCACCGCACATGAAAATTGTTTAAATTATTCAGACACGCTTTTAATCCTTCTAACTAATTTAGGATCATATTTTTTCTTTTCTTATGTTCTTGTTTTTTTTATTTTTTATTTTTTAGTCGAACTCTTTACATATATCTTTTCCATTCTATTTCTCATTTTCTAATTTTCTCCGAGCATTTTTTGGGATAGTTAGTCAAAACTAAATATTCCATTTCAGAAGTTTCTGTAGTCGTTAAAAATTGTTTCAAATTCAATTCGACTTGCGATTAATTTCGATGCGCGTATCTCAAGGACAACGAATAATTTTTGGGCAAATGACGTCGCCGACAAATACGAGGAGAGTCGAGCTGGATGATAGTACCTTGCAAGTGCTATTGGTAGATTTAACAACTCTGTCTCTCTCTGTCTCTCTCTCTCTCTCTCTCTCTTTTTCTCTAATAGAGATTAACAATTGATCTTGCTACCCTTTCCTGATATACATCTTTCTTTCTCTTCGTTGCCTTCCAAATTCGCAAGAAACTTTGTGTTTCGCTTTTGTCGGGGCTACTGCACGATATAGATTTTTCTTCTTACGAGAGCGAGTTAATTCATGAGATAATTTGTCATAATATAAATTTGAATTTTATAATTTATATTAAAAACTATTAAAATATATTTTATAACATTTTATTATTATAATATATTAATAATTATAATAATTAAAATATATCTTATATTTTCATGAATACAAAATTGTATTTGAATTTAATAATTGGTAAACAATCGTATAAAGTAAATGAGTTGGGTCATTGGGAAAATTTGAAAAGAAAACGAAACAAAGAAGAAAAAAAAAAGAAAGAAGGAAAACCCTCAACCTGATCTAGTTAAACGTAATAGAGCGAGGGATCTAATTTCTCGGAAATGGATTCAAACATGGCATCTTTGAAAGGCATTGGTTCGGTGGAAAGCGTTTCCTGTGTTTTTTTCAGTCACTTTGATGAGATTCAGTAACGGCTGGTAGGATTCTCCACACATCATTGAGTTCGTATAACCATTGCGAACAGTGAAGACGGAGAAAGACGGGGAACGAGAGAAGAAGAAAGAAAGAGAGAGAGAGAGAGAGAGAGAGAGAGAGAGGGTGTTTTCGACCATGCTCTTCTTTCATCACAATGACTAAAACCGAACCCTGGAGTTTCTTATTCCGAGGACATGGTGTAACTCATCAACACAGTGTGTAAAGCTGCCAATAGACGTTCCGAGATAATGTGAGAGAGAAAAAGAGAGAGAGAGAGAGAGAGAGAGAGAGAGAGAGAGAGAGAGAGGGAGATAGAAAAGGAAAGATATAGTGAGCTTTTAACCGCGTGTGTTTGAATAAGCGGCTCCCTAATTCTTTCGAGCACCGCGACAAGACGTCGAGAGATCGAAATATGACAAACACATTTGCGTCGCATTTATGTGGAACGATTCCGACCGTGCGTGGCAGATGTGCTTTCATCTTGGATCGATCATAAAAGTGAGATAGAAGGATAGGATGATTAAGTATCTTCCTTCGAGAGGAAATGACGATTAAAATCATTAACAAGTTTTATCCCTTTTCTTATTGTCATTCTTCATCTCTATTATTCATTAATCGAATATCAATTTAAAACTAATTAAGAACTAATTTGTTTTATGTGTATATATGTATATGTATTGATGACGTTCATGTTTTCTTACAATATTGATATTTGTTAATGACCTTTGTATATGCGTCATTATTAAATATTGGCGTGACGATACTGTGTCAATAAGCCTAAGGCTCATATGGTACTGTTTACATGTGTTACATATCGATCTTACCAAGGCATCATTTTTTAAGTTCGGATTTTTATTATTAATCCTAAGTTTTCAAAGCACGTAAGTTATATTTATCGTAAATAAAATTTACGGACTAACAGTTGGAAAAACCCAAGGCATTCTATATTCATTTTTTAATTATCAGTGAGTCGACTTTGTCGCTTCCAGATAGGACGGTTAATCTTTCTTAAATTAATATTGTAAAAACATGTATTTTTTTTATAAGATTAAAGTAAAATAGAAAACTTTGTTTTAATCGAAAATAAAATAAAATTATTCAATGAAGTAGTGAAATTTGTTTCAATCAAAAATAAAATTGAAATTATTTATTAAAATAGTAAAATTTATTTTAATTAATAATAATGAAAAATGGCGAAGAAACTTGTATTGGTGTAGACGTGTGCAAAGATACGTTATCTACGATAATTTCCAGGTTAATCAATTAAAAAAAAAATAAAGAAAAATACAAAAACAAGTTAACTTCAAGATGGAAGTACTTCAGAAAAAAAAATCGTCTCGAAAGTCCATAAATTTAATGCAGATAATGCTTTAGAAATATCGGAATCAATCGGTCTAATAGTATCTGAGAAATGTTGTCTAACGATTTCAACATTTTTTCGAATTCACTGTTTCGCGAAAAGCACCTTTGAAGTTTCGTGTTGTATTTAAATAAATAAATAAAAATTATTCATGTGCACCATTATTGATTAATAAGCTATTCCACGATCATATAATGAAGCTTTAGTTTTCGCAACCAAAACTAATTGATTTTTATCTTCCTATTTATTAAGTATGCCAACTTTTTTGGTATCGTTTTGACAGCGTCCGATCCTACTTATGCTACTATCATCTTCTACAGAAAACTGGTGGACGAGCGGACCAATTTTACATTAATTTAAAAATATTATAGATGATAATGCCTTTATTGACAAGATCGACAACGATGTTCAATATAATTTCTATCGTCTTGAATTCGCAATTGATGTTCTTTGAAGCCAAACTCAAATTTTATTACTGTTTTACGTAAATTCTTTAAGACAACTTCCCAACGATATACAGTTTCTTTTTTGCTTGGATTCTCGCAAAGTGGTCTCATTTTGTCTAAGACATTATTAAGTATTCGTGCTTTTAGTTCGTGCTTTTGTATTCGTGCTTTCGTATTTATGTGTTTCGTATTCGTGACTAAAATTGTTTAATTCATTTTTAGCATTTACTATCTTCCAACTAAGCCATGATTCTGAACCGTGTAAGTACTAATGGAATCTCATTTGCGGTATTATAATCATAAAATGTAGATCAATGTATAATACTATCATCGGATCTTCTATCTCTTTAATCGGCGGATCCTTTGTAATTTATTTTATACGAGTTTTTATGTTCTGTTTTTCATTCCACAAACTCAACAGTTGTTTTCAGGTTTTTTTTTTCCATTACTCGGAAACTTTATACGAACATGTGTATATATATATATTATTACTTTCTACATAACGGAATTGGAATACAATAAAACGTAAAAGAAAAGTTAGAGTATGGAATAGTTGTTAAAAATTTCAAAGCATCACTTTAACGCGCTGGTTACTACTATTGATATTATCGCTGTAACTTAGCCATTGTTTTTACAATTTTTATCCCATGTCTTTTACTCAATACTTTGCGAGATTATTAAAAAATAAATTTTCTTTGGACAAAAAGAGTCGTGCATAGCTCCTTGAGAGATACGTGATTAGTGAGACAAATTCTAATACGATCTTCGTGCTCTTCGACAATTAGAAAACATTACATTTTCAGTAAACACATATTATTCGTTATTTTCGACTTCGTCATTTCGTACGGTCTAGTCAATTATTCCTCCATTCAGATACCATACTCTTTAGCTGTTCGAACCAATAGTGATACTCATTATACTAACTATTTGTCCTAGTAAATACTTAAAGCGTTCTTGGCATGGCTTCTGTATTTTTTATTCAGGTACCGTCAATCAAACTATTGTACACGCGACCTGAAAGGTTACGCGCGTTCAATCCCTTCGGTGGATTATCAAACAATATTATGTAATATGATAAAAAGATTACAATTCTTCCACTATATACGTCAACATATTTGATTGTATACGTGACGTTATTTCCAAATTGTTATTCTTCTAATAATTAAATATCGTCAGATGTATTAAACGAATTATAAAAACTTATTCATTGATCTTCGAGGTGTATAAAGAACGAGAGTAATATAATTTTGTATAATAATAATAATAGTGATAATAATCTATAAATTTTAATTAATTTTTAGGATTTCCTACGAAAGGGTGGAAAAAGAAGCCCGCTGAAAAAGGTGGAAAGTTCTCGCGGAAAATAAAAAGGAGGAGGAAGAAAGAAAAGAAAAAGAAAAAATAAATCGGCTAGTGCGTCATCACCCTCGGAAGTTTGCGACGCGTCTGCGAATCGGATTACCATCTACCGTCTTTCGTTCACCCTCCAGTCACCCTGTATATATCTCTCTTTCTTTTTGTAGTCGTTGTGTTGCAAGGGTGCAAGGAACTCGTATCGTGGAAAAAGATGCCGAAGCAGACGACGGTACTTGGGTGCGATGATCCGCTCTCGAGTTCTCAATACGTGTGTTCACGCACTCGCGCGTTTCGATGATTTCCCAACGCGTTCAAAGAACGAAAGTAGAAGAAAAAGAAGTATATATATATGTGTGTATATATATATATACGTATGTATGTATGTACATAGATACGAAAAGGCAAAAAAATCGTCAAGGGTCTACGAATGAATGAATCGTTCGAATGAAGACCAAAACCTTATAAAAAACGTCAATTGCAAATTATAATTTGTTGGAATTTGTTTTTGATATTGTTCTGCTATATCAGTCGTTTGCAAAACCAAAATCGATTAATTTCATTTCTTGGAATATTTTCATTTTCAAATTTAAGTGCCAAAGCACTCGATGGAGTGGCCTAATTTTCCATATTCATAATAAAGTTCCTTAATTTTCTGTTATTTAAAACCAATAAGCGACAACAATCTTTTTGGCCATCGAATAAAAAATAATTTATTTCAGAAGTGAATCTGATTAAATCCGTATTTTGATGTAAGTCATTACAATAATGCAATTCAAATTAAGTAGCAGGAAGGCTTTTACACGTTCTACAATTTATTTGTATTTCTATTTTAAAGTTCCCTTTAAAAAGAAAATTTATATTAATTCGTCGCATTTCTCAATTTTTTCTTTTATGGAGTTAATCGATTTGGTAAGTGAGCGCCACATATATGGCAAGAGATCAACAAGATCGAGATAAAATGAAATTGGGCCATTTCAACGTTTCTATAAAATTCGAGATTTTTCCTTTTTCTTTTAATTTTTATCCTTTTCTTTCTTCCTTTTAAAAGATAATAAAGAGTATCTTGAATAAATACGACTAGACAAGAATAAGAATATAATCTCGGTGTTATCTCGAATGTGAGTTTTGATTCGATATGGGACGTATCGTCTGGAACGTCTCCCTTTAATTACCCAGATCCGGTGTTGACAAGATTACTACGTAGGACCGAACAAACCAACGATATCTTATATCTTCCTCTATGATTAAATAATAAATAAAGAACTGAAATATAACGTATAGAAGATTATTGAAATTATTAGAACCTGTTAGAATCTTCGACCACGAGTTTCGATGAATTCGACCAACAGTTTTACGAAAAGATTCCCGATGATTCGCAGATGTTCGAAAATGGAATTGGGGGCTTATGAGCCTTGGAGATGAGCCTCAGGATTTGATATATATATATATATATATATATATATATATATATATACATAGAGAGAGAGAGAGAGAGAGAGAGAGAGAGAGAGAGAGAGAGAGAGAGAGAAAGAGAGAGAGAGCTTGACTATTCTCGCGTAGTTTTCGAGCACTGTCGGCGCCACGGCGAATCGCGTTGTTGGCATTCCCCGACTGAGAACGATCGGCACTTGCGCGTTTCTGCGTGGAGGGGAATAGAAAGAGAAAAATAGAGAATTCGAGAGAGATAGGGATAGATAGATAGATAAATAGATAGATAGATAGATAGATAGATAGATAGATAGATAGATAGATAGAGAGAGAGAGAGAGAAACAGAAACGAGAAGAGTGAAATAGAGATAGAGATAGGTGACAGAGTAATGGACCAACGTGTACGTGAGAGAGAGAGATAGAGAGAGAGAGAGAGAGAGAGAGAGAGAGAGAGAGAGAGACAGAATGAGAGAAAAAGAGTAGCAAAAACGAGTATGCGAAGCATATTAGTTTTTCTACTAAACGTTTTCTTTGTTGCACTCTTTCTCTCTCTCTCTCTCTCTCTTTCAACAAGTCACGCGGAAGCGGTCGTAAATATGCGCTCGATCGTAGACCAAGATGATGGTGGTCGAGTGTGTAGAAAGCGATAAACATTCCGGTATTTATTTCGTTTCTTGCGGCTTGAAATATGGGACAAGGTCGTTCGTTCGATAGATATCAAGCGAATTATTGAAATTAATTTTCTACGGAGGACGGCGAGGAGTGTGGTGAGGATGGGGGAAAGGAAATGGAATAAGAAATAAAATGAAAGAAGAAATTTTAATAATTTGTTAAATTATTAGGCGTGCCAGAAGAAAATATCCTTGTAATCGCGTTATTATAAATCTTATTCATAATTGATATATCATTTTGAAATTGAAATATACATATTTGCAGATGAGACAGCCGTACTATGTATGCATACGGAAATATTGAACATAAGTAAAGGATAAATCTATTAAGTCAATTAAGTAAAATAGAAAGCTGGAACGGAAGCCGATAAAATTAAGATTAACTCAACGTGGTGTGTAGATACATTATCTTTAACCCGGTCAGTCAAAATCCGTATTTTAAAATCTACTTTCAAAACTCGGAAATACCGCACACAAATTCTGTTAAATATCTTGATCTACAATTTTAATAGGAAAATAAATTGAATAGAAACATATACAAAAAAATGTCGAACAAATAAAAATGATTAGAAAAAAACATGTGTGCTAATTCACGGCAATAGGTTTTGAATTTAGTAACAAAATGTTAATATATATATATATATATATATATATATATATATATATATTAATATATATAATCACTTGTAGAGTGTTGTCATATAATCATATAATCATATGTAGATAATCATTTGTAGAGTACGAACAAGAACATTTAATAAACATATTAAAAAAAAAAAAAGAAGAAAGAACTTTTCAAAAAATTCGAATAAGCGTTATAACGTGGAATTGGATGACCTTAGTAGTACTTGTTTGAATGGAACGTGATCTGCCTTTGTAAGAAGATTTGGAAAAAACAAAGAGGAATAAGATGGATACATATATATATATATATATATATATATATATATATATATATATATATATAAAGAGAAAAAAGAAAAGAAAATTCCCATCGGTTCTCTCTACGCGCCGTGTTTTCATGGGGAATTCACCCACTTGCCACGAATTTGTTCGTTCGTAGGAGTCAGAACGACCATTTTATGCGACTAACGCGAGGCTGTACACGTACACGAAATACACTTGGTTGGAGGATTATAGGCACGTCAGGACTATGAATGCAAGGTGAGGGGGGTATGAGGGGATGAAAAGAGAGTAAAGAAAGAGAGAGAGAGAGAGAGAGAGAGAGAGAGAGAGAGAAAGAGAGGGGGGGGGGGGCGTGAGGCGGAAGGGGAAGGCGTGAAAGAATTTGAAAAGAGCACGACGGACTCGTGTTATACGTGCTTGAGCATCGATAGTACCCTAAAACGTACCGAATAATGTTCCCGACACACATTCTGCAAGTTCATCAACGATCCACCAGTTGTATGAGTGCGATCGAGAGAGAAAGAGAGAGAGAGAGAGAGAGAGAGAGAGAGAGAGAGAGAGGGACAAAAAAAAAGAAAAAAGACCATCATACATACGTACACATGTGGTATATCGGTGATCGATAACTCAACAGATTGGTATCATGCGGCAATACGATACCCTAGGGACAACTAGGTCGCACTTGGAAAAATTGCTAATCCTCTCTATCAAAAGACTTCTATATTACTAGTACGTAACAACACCATTACTTTTGTGCTGGCGGGTACGCTGAGATACGTGTAAAGAATTTTTCTTCCTTTCTATACGTACTATGTACGAAAAAAAAATTAAGATATATATATATATATATATATATATATATATATATATAGATAGATGGATAGATAGATAGATAGATGGATAGATAGATAGATGGATAGATAGATAGATAGATAGATAGATAGATAGATAGATAGATAGATAGATAGATAGATAGATAGAGAGAGAGAGAGAGAGGGAGAGAGAAGGAAATAACGAGGCATTATGCGAATCTATCATCGACCAATGACAAACCATACCTTTTTTGTCTATCTCTGTTATTTCTTTCTACTTCTTTTTTTTTTTGTATTTGTTTCAGGCTCATCCTTTAAATTAACTTTTCATGGAATCTATCGTGTTTTCTCTTTAATTGCTTCTAAATAAAATAATTTCATTTCCCTTTTAATAAATTATAATTTATTTTATCGTTATTATTATGTCGCGTTACTTTACGTTATGAGTTTTGTAATATTTGTATTTGAGGCATACAAAATTCCTGATATGTCAACACGATGTTGTATATTTTATTATCAAAAATATTTTTTAACGTCGATGCTAGTTTTCGTAATGTATCGGGTAGATTTATTTCGTAAAAACACGAAGTGAACTTGATGTGAAAAAATTGTTGGAAATTTTCAGAGAATTACTGGATATTGTTTGGACTGGAAAAATCAATAAAAGGTAGGTACTTGTGTGTCATACATATAATACATTTATTTAAAACCAACACTTTCATATATTAAATCTCTCTTACACTAAGACTAGATCGGTATTAAATCAATTGCTAATTTCAAAATTTGTTTAATAATATAAATACATCGTTTATCATGAATAAATAAAAAAAGTAAAGACTAATGAAGATAATATTTATTTTTATCCAGAATAAAAATAATAATACGTGCATTTGTGATGAATTAATTTCAATTAGTATAAAATTTATCGAGAAACAAACGAAAATTTCATAAAAAGAATATTGTTTAATAATATTTAATTTGTTTGTTTAAACAAACGAAAAATGTTATTTCCAGAAAACGATTGAACGCGTTAAAATAATTAATACTCGATTTAAAAGTCTCATTATTATATCTATCTTCTATAAACAATAAATTAAAAACGAAGGACATTTTCAAAAATGTCTGTTTGTTTACTTATGAAAAATGACGAAAAAAAAGAAACATAAAACAGTAACGACGAGTGATTTATACTCTAACGATATTTATTTACCTAGGATAATATATCCTATAGAATTTAGAATTATCATTATTTATCTAATGTTATTGTACAAGTACTTGATTTATAATACGGTTCGATAATGGATTCGTCACAGGATTGGTGAGAAGTCGAAGTTCGATGGACATTTGGAACTTAGATTTTTCAGATTCAAAACAAAGAAGTGTTAGACATAGTTTAACACGCGTATTCGAGACAAAGATCCGATTAATACTTCGGCCAAATCAATATGTAAGTACTTGAAAACACTCGATTAACTTACGCTCAGAATTAATAAGTTGATGGGCAAGTTCTGCTCACAGTGTATCTACAGATAATATACCTACAACATATTTTGCTAACACGGTGGTGTTCGTACTATATGGTCTAAAAAGTACGAGAATACTCGTACAATACGCTACTACTAAAGAATGATTTTCAATAAAATCAAGACATTTTTATATGACAGTTGTAAAATAAAAATAATACGAAGCGGATTAAAATTTATGATAAATTTTTTTTTTTCATTGTTAGTATTATCATTACTATATATCGTTTTATATTTATTATTATTTTGACGTGAAAATTTATAAATTAGATCTTTATTTACGTTATATACTATTAATGTCTATATATATATATATATATATATATATATATATATACTATTAATGTAAATATATAAAATATAATTATACAATGCATATAAAATTATAAAAATTAATTAAACATCGAGTCTTACTTTTTTAATTTTCCTTTCAAAGAGAAGGTCCAAAGTTTTTGTTGTATTTATGTATTATCCGTTTGTTATTGATCTATTAATATCATTTTATTATAGTGTAATATGATTTTGTATGACATTCGTTCTTTCGATATAACACGACTTCCGTGTTATAGAAAGGTTATACTCTGTACACATTGTGTCCAAAGAGCATAGAACCAAACTTATATTATGTATTATTGAGGTCAAATGGTTAAAAAAAGTTCATATAAATTTATGTCCAAAAATGCTTTAATGTAAAGATGCTTTTAAAGATATTTATGATTTATTTCCATTCGTGTAATTAATGATTGCCGAACTCTTTGTTTTATTTTTTCGTATACGTATTATTATTCTCAATAACAGTTATTGTTTACATATTGTTTACTAACCTTTAGACTTCATTTATGCAATTGCAATTAATATGTACACATTTTCTAAATTATGCGATAAGTATTTTGTGTATGGCGAGGAATGTATTCAAAATGTATTTACTATTATTTCCAATACAGTTGGAATATTTGAAAGAGTTCAGGAATCATTAATTCGACGAATGGGAAACCTTTATTTTTGCAGAAGGAGGAATTTTCGAACATTTCTTACAACTGCCACAATAAATCATAATTATCTTTAAATACATATATCTTTTCGATAAAGCATTTGAAGACGTAAGTTCATATGAAATTTTTTGCATCTATCTAATCTCAGTAATACGTAGAATAAGTTTGGTCCCATGCTTTTCGTACACCCTGTATATTTGCAAACGGCCGTTCTAACTTGTAGATTCCGCGCTACTGGTAGATGAAAGCTCTATCCCGTTTTTGACGGTTTCAGAGAACCATTTGTAATCGTCAAAGCTCGCGTTTGGTTTCGGTTTGTTGCTTGTCGATATCGGCAATACCCACGCGTGACGTTCACGACGGTAATATGATACTAGCGTTGGGTTAGAATTTATTAAGTCATTTGTTTTTTCGTCGATCATTACGATACATATATCTAAAATTTTGATCGTTGTAAAAATACAATTAATTTCGAATATACTAAGATACATACTTCGCGTTACTTTGATAGAGGCGAAAATATTTTTAATAGAAAAAAAAAGAAAAAAAAAAGAAGACACAAAAAACTAAATAACTAGCAATGATAGGATTGTTTTAAACAATAACTATCGGTCAATTAACAGACGCATAAGGAAGAAACTCAAGTCATTCTTCCCTTCCACGTGTTTTCTAAACGCATCTGGAATTGTTTGTGCTAGGCAGAGTCGTCTTACCGGACCGTTCCATCTGGGACATTCACCAACGTACATATGTATAATGTATGTATAATAGATATATAAATATATATACATACATACATACATATGTTGGTCTTCTAGAATCGCATTGAGGCTTTTCGTTGGACGTGAAACTAATATACAACTTGTTTAGATAAACGGATACGTTGAAAACGCATGTGACCTCTCTCTCTCTCTCTCTCTCTCTCTCTCTCTCTCTCTCTCTCTCTCTCTTTCTCCCTCTCTTCTCCTACCGGCCAGAGTTGTGGCTTTCACAAGCCAAAAAGCATTGCAGTTTAAAGTTCTGTTTGTCGATGTAACTAACTTAAACTAAAGAACGAACGGACATGTTTTTGTTGCGGCAAGTATTGAACTGTTTTTAATTGTGTAAAAGTATGATAGAGAGAGAGAGAGAGAGAGAGAGAGAGAGAGAGAGAGAGAGAGAGAGAGAGAGAGAAAAGAAAAAGAATAAAAGATAAATCCATCGTATCGATTATTTTTACGAATTGAACCGATTTGTTTATCTGAAAATTTGTGTTACATTTCGATAGAATAATTTGGGGACAGTTTAGGGTATTTAAACTATACATTTTATATCGTTCGATTTACATTGTATCTTATTCCGTATTATATGATTGATTGTATTATAATGAAATACGTTTCGCCGAAGTATATCGTCTTTACATACTGTTGGCAAATGTCGGAACAAATGATTACTGGGATATTTTTAGTATTGTTTGTATTCAGTATTGTTCTAATCTTTCTCTTCTTTTTTTATCTTGTCTTGAAGAATTATAAGACAACTTGCAAGGCTCTTCTCGTGCGTACGTACGTATATGTGAATAATGGATCGTTATTGTATTAACATATTTTTTGTAAACATTAGAAGTTTGTTGTTTAATAAAAAGAAAAAATTGCTAACGTTTTTCACTTATTTCCATCATTTTCGTTGTCATTAATATTACTTATTATATTATATGAAAATTATATTCACCGATATCACTTAATTAATATTACTTAATTAAATTTATTAATATTTTAAAAATGTATTTTATTATTATTATTATTATTATTATTACTATTATTATTATTATTATTAATATTATGATTGAAAAAGATATTATGAAAGAGAGAAAAGCAGAATGAACTTTGTTATTTTTAAACAGTTATATATTTCTTTCTTTCTTCTTTTTTTTGCTTTTATTGTTTAATGTCTTTTAATTTACAAAAATTCACTTTTTATTCGCTTTTATTGTTTATTTCTCGATCTAGCTTCCTTTTTTCTTTTATCTCTTTTTTTGGGGGGGGAATACAAAGTACGTATGTATTCACAGTTTATCTTGTTCTGACTCGATAGTTTATTTGGATGTGTCTCGAGGATTAACGCGTTCGAAACGGCAAAAGATTATCAGAAAATAGAATAAGTACATATAGAATATTCGAAGAATCCTGCTAGATGATAAAGCTATGTATATATATATATATATATATATATATATATATATATATATGATTTTTATCTAAAGATGTATTAAGTCTGATACGTTTTTTCTTTTTCTTTTTCTTTCTTCCTGGAAAAGTTATCGCTTAAAGATGGTAGGAACTAAATAAGCGATATTGAAGGATCGAATTTATCTTCCGCAATGTAAGTTTTCAGATACGCGTTTTTCGTCATACGTGATATTTGAAATTTCAAGATTGTAACTAAGATCCTACAACTAGACTGGACCACTATCAGTTGATTATCAGCCTTTATCATTCTCTTTTTCTTCGTATCTATTTCTATTTCTTTCTTTTAAAAAAGATCGATAATTTTTTATCGTCAGATATATATATTTGTTTACTGATGGAATAACGTTCTACGTTTCTTATTCAAAAGCTAATTTTTCTATTGTTATTGATAGAATCTTGGCACGTGACGATCACGTCGTAGATTATTAAAGCGATAACGAAGTATTATAATAATATCTCACGGGGAAATATTTAAACGAATAATAGAGAAACGGTTTTGAGATGGCAATATCTTCTGCTGCGCTAGTGTTACGACCAAGAAAACCACCCAGTGAGAGGAGAATAACCCAGTGTGTATTGTCCATCGCGACGGGATTTATATTTTAGAGTGCAAACAATCCTGATGGGGAGAACCTCTAAGCATGACAATAGCGAGTGTAACAACGAAAGAAAAAGAGAGAAAGAGAAAAGAAGGAGAGACAAGATTGGGCTGCTGGACTTTAGACATTCCTGTGTTCCTGTTGGGTCGAGCATTTTTTCAGCATCCCTTCGAGAATTTATCCTTCAGGCAAAAACACCAAAAGAAGAAGACAAAAAGAAGAAGAAGGGATGAACTCACGGTGGTCCTTCTATTTTGTTCTCAGGGACATCTTCGAAAGGAAACTATGTTTAGTCTAGGGCTTGACGATCCTAATTTCTTCAACGGTGGGAACAATTAGCCCTTTTTAGCCTCGCCTAGCATTTACTAGCTGTTGATTCTGGAAATGGTCGGAGATACAATCTAGTATTTCCTGTCTGTCGCCCGTTTACCTAGCCGAACGAAAATTGGAAAAACAAACAGTCCAGAGAACTCACCCGACCTTTTCCCTTTTCACGTTCAACCGAGAATCATGGATGGAAAATTGAGTCGTTAGTGAACGATAGATAGGTAGGTAGGTAGATAGGTTAGTCGAGAAACTAATCCCGTGATTTCAGCTGGTTTTTAATAGATGAAAAGAGATATTATTTCTTCTTTCTGAATGTATCGAGCTTGAATAGATCCTTTAAAAAATATTTTCGAATATCATCGAATCGAATGCTATTCATTGAATTCAATCAATTATGATCGTATTTTCTACAAAAAACAAACAGCGACACTCGATAAATCTTCCTAGCGAATTATTTCGATACGATCCCATCCAATTTTGTTTTACCACTTACAACATGGAACAAGAGATATTTTCTTCGATATCCAGAGAAACGACTAAAAGTAAAGGGGTGGGGTAAGAGGGGAGAGAATAAAGTGGAAGAAAGATAGATGGATAGAAAAGGAATAGGGAGATCGAAAGCAAACGATTCTTGGATACGTGTGAGATGTTTCTTCAGGACTAAAATCACTTTTGGTTGGACCGCCCGAATTGCTGCTACACAATACCTTCAAGTACAATGATCATTACGAAGGTTAAAGTAAACATTATGATGGAGAAAAAGAAAGATCCTGAAATGCACTTGCATACGACACGCGCGTGTGGTAAAAGAGAGAAAAAAAAACAAAGAAGGAAGGGAAAAGGTCGAACCTTTTTTCAATCTAACCGTCTTTTTCTTTCCTTTTCGACGTTCCGTTTCATCGAAATTGTTGACGACTCGCTCGGGGTATCAGAAATGGAAGAAATGGTTTCCATCTTCCTTATTTCCTTCAAGAGGACGTCATTTGCTTTAGTCTCCGGAAAATTGCTTCCATAAATAGGGCCACGGTAAACGGTGGTTACCTGCCAGGTGATTTTCCGCATCGTCTGCGCGAAAGCACGGCTGCACAAACACATCCTTGAATCTTTTCCGTAGTCAGGCAGAAAGAGAAAGAGAAAGAGAAAGAGAGAGAGAGAGAGAGAGAGAGAGAGAGAGAGAGAGAGAAAGAGAGAAAGAAAAAGAAAACGAATTGTCTAATGTGAATAGACGAATGGAGGTCCGTGCTAGTGCGAGCTCTTAAGCTAACTTTCAAGAAGGTTTTTCTAGTACGAGCTCATTCCAATGGTTTCCACGATTAGTCTGGTCTCGATCGGATTTCTATAGATCACTCGTTGTAAAGGGCTCTGCTTTCTCTCTTCACTCTTGCTTTTTCAGTCCCTCGAAATAATCAAATCGTCGTGGCACTTTTGAAGAGGCCTTCTCTCTCTCTCTCTCTCTCTCTCTCTCTCTCTCTCTCTCCTTATATACTAGAGACGAGAAATCAAGCGTACGAAGAATCGATTTCTGGTACATGCTTTTTCTTTCCTGTCAGTTCTACATTGATAGAGAGAAAGGGAGAGAGAGAGAGAGAGAGAGAGAGAGAGAGAGAGAGAGAGAGAGAGGTGTTCTCTGTTTTTAGAAACCACTCGAGCGTGCCAGGGTAAAAAGCCAAGAGGAGCTTTCAAATAACATATATAGGGTGACCTTAAGAAAAAGAAACTGTATATGGTTTGAGAATGTTTATATATATATACATATATGTGTGTGTGTGTGTGTGTGTGTGTGTGTGTGTGTGTGTGTGTGTGTGTGTGTGTGTGTGTGTGTGTGTGTGTGTGTGTGTGTGTGTAGTTGTTCGGGTTTCATAGTACGCAGAGATCAGAACCGTGAGAAAGAGAACTCTCTTTACGTTTAAACCGGTTTCGCAATTACGTTTAGAGAAGCTTCCGACTCCTAAGCGACTTTTAATTTCACTGATGAGTTTTATTCTGATACATGGTGAGTCGCGCGAATGTAATCCTCTTTTTTACGTCTTGATCGAGTTACTTCTCGAATTATTCCGAGAATTTCAAATCGTTTTACTATTATGTCACGATAGAAAACGACCAAATGGTACGGAAATAAAACTATTAGCGAAATTATTCGCATGATTCGACTGTGGTAGCACGAAACTACACAGTACTGTTTTTCTCGTACTTATGATTCGTAGTTTATGTAGAATATTGCGACTTTGTCTAACAACTTTTTCTTTTTTTTTTTTGTTCTCTTTGTCGAAACAAATTAAGAGACTCCCCGAGAATCCTGTTAGACCAGTTAGTGAAAAATCATCAAGCGACGAAATGTCAGCTTCTATACGGATACGATGAAAATTTCAAAGGAAGCCATAACAGGGGCAAATAATGATAACGGTTGTAGGAAACCGATGGAGGAGGGACTTAATGAATTTCGTTCGTTTAGAAAAGGGATTTCTAAAGGAAGGTTTTGCTTCCAAGAATATATGTCTATTCAAAAAAAAAAAAAAAGAAACAAAAAACAAGAAAAGCAAGAACATCGTGTAATAATAAATTTTACGAAGGAAATGTGCCTGTTAAAGAGGTTTTTGACGAATAACAAAAGAAAGTTGTACGCATGTTTCCGATAAAGAAAGTCAAAGTCGGAAGGTACGTTAAGCATATTGACAAAATTCTTTTAATAAAATTCTTTTTGGGTTATCGCGAAGATTTGTTAACGTAGTAAAGAAAGAATCGATAATAATCGAGAGAAGGAACATATGATACTTAACGAATAACAGGCACGAACTAATAGATCCTATTTCTTTGTTTCACGTCGTCTTCCATATGTTGCAACAGGTAGAGAGGGTTAATCCAATCGATTTTTTCCAAGGCAACCTTTAACGATTTCACCGTCTTTCTCTTACTTTAAACCGTCTTCTTCGCGATTGCACACCTATATTACTATGGTTTCTCCTTTTAATCTAGGTTACGTCGTATCCCCTCTTAACATGGCTCTCGTCTATTCTTTTGAACGTCTTCGAGTAAGGTTCAAGAAGCAAGGAAAAGGGGCTTCACCGTTAGTGCTTCCGCCTTGGCGTCGATGCAATCTCAACGTCTCTCCCAAAGCAAGGATTTAATTAATACCAAGCGAACTTTCGACGCGAGTATATAACTTCGTAGATATTTAGCTAATATGTCTTCTCTTTCTACTTACTCGTAGTGCACGTTCTTCTCTTGATAACCCTGCTGCTATTCTAGATTCTCCCTTTATCGATTGTATACATACCTGGAAAAAGAAGAAGGAAGAAAATTTATTCGAGTTATTCATAGGTTTAAAAATATTATATGTAATACTAAAAATAATATATATATATATATATATATATATATATATTATGTATATTAAAAATAATATATATATATATATATATATATATATATATATATATATATATATGAACCGTTGATTTTGAAAGTGGGGCAAGTACATTTTATGCTATTGTTAGATATTTAATGATTTGCATTTGAATGGGTTTAAAAATATTGGTAAGCAGTAATAGACTTATTTTATATTTTTTGTAGTAAACATTTACATTTCATGTAAATTTAATATGCAATAATGAATATTCGTGTTAGGTCAAAAAAATCATGGTTTTAGTAGTAACAAATTATATTGATATTAAAAAATATTGTTGTGAATTGATTGAAAACATATATTTTATATTAACTTGTAATAAGAATTAGCTTTAATTATTTTTTCTTTCAAAATGGACTCCCTACTTTCAAAATCAATGGCTCATATATAAATATTAAAAATATTATATATAATACTAGACGTTACAATATTCTACGTTTGTTAACTTGTATATTAGAAGAGACAGAACAGTTGTTTTTTACTATTTCTTTGTATTAAAATTATTTAAAGTTCGAATTTAACTGCGTCCTATAATTTAATGCATGTACATACATACGTTAATGAACATTTAAACCTGTCTGTAAGTATATTTAATTTTTTTTTCATTAACATTTATTTCTCAACTTTAAAAAAGAAGGCAGAAAAGAGAAGGTGATAAAGAAAGAAAGAAAAAATATAAAATTGGTTGCAGTCGAACGCATTTAAGAGGTAAAACGTGTTCACCGAGGGAAACTAAATTTTCTTTTTCCCCTCCCTTTCTCCTTTCTCTTCGTGTCTCGAACCGATGACTCGGCGCACCCCTCTAGTGTCACCATCAATCTTTGGGGTTGGTACGCACCTATACATCCATCGACATATATACCCATACATACATACATACATACATACATACATACATACATACATACATACATACATACATATATACATACATACATACATACATACATACATATATATATACAAACATACATATATATATATATATATATATATATATATATATATATATATCTTCCCATCCCACTAAAGAAATAGTTGCTTAAAGTACCCCTGGTGTAATGCTGGCAAGGTGACGCGAGTGAGGGCCTATATACGCACGCTCTACGATATGGCGTAGATTAAAAGACCTGCCCTTCACCCTCTCTTTCTCTTCGTCCATCTGGTAATATCGAGTCAGTTGCTCCCATTCTAGTCGTGCACATGCACTTGCATAGATATATATGTGTATTATATATATATATTATATATATATATATATATATATATATATATATATATATATATATACAGGTTATTGCATTTTCCGGCGAGTGACGAAAGAGTATGAGGACTCGGCAAGGAAAAGAAAAGAAAGGAAGAAAAGTAAAAAGGGGAAAGAAAATATCCATGTCGATTTCTGAAAGCGTTCCATCCATCCGCACGCTCGTTTCTTTTCAACGAAAAAGAGAAAAAGATAGAGAAGAGAGAAAGAGAGAGAGATAGAGAGAGAGAGAGAGAGAGAGAGAGAGAGAGAGAGAGAGAAAGGGATGACTGGTAAAGAGGTAGAGTGTAGGGTGAGGGGGAGGAATATTCTTTTGACGATCCAATAAAAACGATTCTGCATTCCAAGGAGACTTCAAAGGGAGAAGAGATAGGAGAGGCGGTTGAAGGGTGAGTTGGAAGACTGACGGGTTGGTACTTTCTTCCGATTGTACAAATGACCGTAATACACGAGCACGATGTGGTTGTAGGGAAAAGGGTGATAGAGAAAGAAAAGGAGGAGGAGGATGTGGTAGATGAGGTGGCGTAGTAGTAGAAGAAGGATGAGGAGGAGGAGGAGGAGGAAGTGAAGGAAGAAGAAAGCTCGTGTTAAGGGGCAGTTTGCTGTTGAGTTATTCTTCGTCGTACCTTCTATTTCGAGGCCGAGGTTTTTGCAGTCACGAGACGGAAAGTTCCGATGTATCGTTGAGATAACAGACGCGTAAAACTGGCTGACCGGGTTGGAAATGCAAGCACCGATGACGTCATCGTGTTGCACGCAATCGAAAAGGTACGTCGTTTTTCCTCTTTAATTGCGGTCATACGAAGCGACGTTCCGATAAGAAATTTTTAAATTCCATCGATGAGTACAAATTTCTCTCGTTCGTTTCTTTTCTTCTTTTCTTTTTCTTTTTTTTTTTCGATTTAAAAATTATATACTTTTCGCTTAAAGTCGCGAGAATTATCATTGATAAATTGATAGATCTTATTTAAACGGAATCAATATTGAAAATGATATAATTTTTGCTCGATCAAGATTCGATTCCTTGTAAGGAAAGAAAAGAAAAGAAAAAAGAAAAAGGAGGAAAAGACGAAAGAAAAGAAGATAGTACGATATTAAAAGTAACAAGGTTCGAGAGTGTACCCTATTGCGATACATTAATCCGTGGAATCCCTTTTAAATTAATGATCATCCAACCAGTTGAAGAACGGTCATTCCCAGTCGGTTCTTCAGCCGGCGGTGGTTTTGGACTCGCGTAATTGTCTGGAGTCAGAGTGAATAGCGGAGAGGAAGAAAAAGAAAGAGAGAGAGAGAGAGAGAGAGAGAGAGAGAGAGAGAGAGAGTCTGATCATTGGTCGGTGGAGCATCTTCCAGTCTGACCTGACCTCGGTGAAAGAGCCAAGAACCTTCTCCTCCTCTTTCTCCTCCTTCTCCTCATCCTCCTCTTCTTCTCATCTCCTAAAGCGTACTTCTTTTCTCCCACGCGCAAAAGAGATCCGAACTTGGGGCGATCTTTCCGAGAGTTCACGTGATGCACCTGCATGTACTTACACACGTGTATTTATACACGTACATAAGTAACGTACGTATGTACGTACAAATAAAATTCTGTTGTGCAGCAGCCTCGAAAGTCTGCTAGCAGGTGATCGTAGTCACGTACATAACTCATTCGTATCGAATATACCGCGGAGCCGATCGTGAAAGGATAACGAGTATCGCTCGGTTTTTTCTTTCTACGTTCTGAACGATTTTCCTCCGGCTAACAAAGCGTCTAGAGAACTCTTTGCCCGTCGTTAACTTTTAGAACCTTTAAAGGATGAAATAATTACGTGGGAAATATGATTAAAAAATTCTTCTTCCTCTTTCTCAATTATTACTTTCACAATACTTGTACGTGTATGTAAATACTTACTGTATTTATTTATTAAGTTAACTATTAAGTTAAGGGATATTGTTTAAAACATCTCGAATTGCCTTCTTATTTCGTACACGTTGAAAAATATTGATTCCATTAATTCCAATTCGAGGGATATGAAATTTGTTGATTTTTATTTCATTATCAAAAGAAGAATTTCGAATCTCAAACGAGTGCTCGGACTCGCCCCGAGGCTAGGCTTTTGCTTAAGTGCACGTAGGACGAAGGGTCTTGGCGAATTATCGCGATCGTTTTGAAACCTTCCTACCCTTTTCGTAATCGTTCGAACGATCTAGTACAATCTTCTTAACTCCCTCCGAGATGATCTTTCTCTTTCATTTCACATGATTCAGTCTCGGTGCGATGGAACGATTACTCGGGAGGATGCTTTTTCTTTTCTCATTTTTTTTCTTCTTTTTTATACACGACGAAAGCTCGACTTTTCAGCATTCGGCTTCGTAGCGTTCTTTTCCTCTTAGATTCATTATTTGATAGAGAAAGAGAGATAGTACGAGAGGATTAATGGAAACGCACGACCCACTGAACGGGAATAACCCTCTGTGCGTTCACTCGGGATTGATAAAGGCAGCTTTTAACCCTTAACTGCTATTTCTACTTCGTCTGTTAACGATGATGTATGACTTGTCTGGATCATAGTTGACCTTGATGCCGATGAAACGAGGATAAATGGAGCGAAGACGGTGCGGGCCACCTTTCTCGTGCGAGCAAAGAACAAGGATCCCAATCTAAAAACCGGCTTGAAGATGAAGTAAATAAATTTTACAAATTTTAACTTAAGAACGAACTTAACGCTTTTTGAGATTCGAGATTAAACGATTCTTTAATGTTTTCTTTTTCTCTGTCTCTACAAAAATTGTACAATTTGAAGCTTGAATATTTCTTTTTTATTTCGTTTAAAATCTACAATCCGTAAATTCAGAAAATGATGAAACTTTGATAATATGTAGATCATATACGTGTACGTATTACGCATGTAACGTAAAATATACGTAAATAAAAAACGTAAAATAAACGTAAAATAAACGTATACGTAAACGTAAAAATAAATCATTTTCAGGGATTAATTTTACTCTCTTAAAGTGAATTTAGTAACAAAAAAGAACTCTGTAATACATATTTATATATGTAATACATATTCAACATATCCACAAAATTTCATATTTTATACACACAAACATATATACACACACACACAATATAATTAATATTTTTAATAAATATATACATATTTCTTTTATGTTTTAAAAATTACTTTAATATTAAAGAAATGAAACATAAAACAGATATTTGAACAAATAATATCAAAGTTACATGGAATTATATAGGGAAGGTTTACGAACTAATTTTCTTATCGTGATATAAGTTATAATAAATTACAACATAGTTTTTAGTTTTTCTATTTAATTCCTTTATTTTTTTACACGTTTAAATTAGTTTGAGAATATATGTATGTGTACGTTGAAATATAACACAGTACACGTGACTAGTCGTTAAAAGAAGAACCTTTAACGGCGATCATTAGGCTCATACGAGCAGAGACTAATCGTAGAACCTGCAACGAGGTCAAAGGTCGGCTGCCGCGTTCCACCGAATAAAGTATATGGAGTTACCTTTGGATCGTCTGCTTTCCATCGCTTGTCTGAAGCAGATCCTCTGTCTCTCTCTCTCTCTCTCTCTCTCTCTCTCTCTCTCTCTCTCTCTCTCTACCTCTCTTTCTTTCCATTTCTATATTTTCATTTTTCTTTCTTCTTCCGTAGATGGTCTCGTCACGACGAAATAATTGTCGATGGAGTATGAACGGGTCTTGGTATGTCAACGCGTATTCAACAGGTGCTACTGTCACCGTAAAAGCTACGCCGCCTATTTTTCCACCCTTCGTTTTTCCTTCTCCGTCTTGTTTTTGGGAGAGAAAAAGGGGAAAGGCGAAGAAACATGGAGAAAGAGAGAGAGAGAGAGAGAGAGAGAGAGAGAGAGAGAGGGAGAAATAGAGAAAAGAAGAAAATCGCAGGACTTCTGGCAGTAAATATTTGCGGAATAATTCGTAAATACCTATCTCCGTCTCTTGAAATTTTATGTAATAATTATTTCACGAATAATTACTATCTCTTTATTACTTGTTTGAAGAGTAACTTGTTTTTTTGCTTCTTTCTTCTTCTTTTCTTTTTATTTCTTTTTATAAATATGTTTTTTATTTTTTTCTTTTATAGAATTATTTTCAAAGGATACATCGATTTTAATAATTTATAAATAGATATGAGATTATTATAGCCTGGGCGAATCTTTTCTTAAAACTTTTGATTAAAATTAATCTGACTGTTGGATCGAGAAACTTTATGTACACGTGTTTCTCTCTCTCTCTCTCTCTCTCTCTCTCTCGATGTTCCTGTTTAGTTAGTTTTGAAAAAAGAATTATCTTTATGAAATACGCAACTTTATGAGATAATCTCAAGAAAAATGTGGGAAAAAAGCAATCAACGATGAAATAGACGATGAACAGATCTTTCGATAAACAAATAATTCTTTAATGTTAACAATAATATTTTATGTGTACTTATGAATATTTTATCGATGTTTAAATTTTCTTTCAATAACTTTTGATTGTTAATTTTATTTATGCATCTCAAAAGTATATTTTTCGATTGGATTAAGTTTCAACGCGGGTTAAATCGATCCGACCGCTCGTTGAAAATCTCTTTCCTGTTTCTGTCTTTTCTCGATCAGTATAGAAATACATGAATAGCGTTAGAGCGACAAATGGAAAGAGGATCCTTGAACGGAAGATGTCTCTGGTCGAACAGGATTTTCATTGTTGGGATAGAAATAGACCACAACGAAGTTCAACCTTGACCGGCGACAAGTCGCTTGTTTTTAAAACTCTCTCCCTCTCTCTCTCTCTCTCTCTCTCTCTCTGTCTCTTTCTATCTTTTCTCTATCATATACATGTACACATACAGGAAGTTTGTCAATAAGGGAGTCATTTAAAAGGTTTAACGCGCCTGTGCAGCTTGTCGTCGAATTAACGTCGATTAGTATGACCATTAAGCCAGACGTTGAACCGAGTTGCGACTCGATCATAACCAAACGATGCAGCTGCTAACTCCGAGATGTAAATTTGCATCCCATTGGTTATCTTTTATATCTCAACCGGATTTATCTTCCTCGGGCTTGTCACTCTCTCTCTCTCTCTCTCTCTCTCTCTCTCTCTCTCTCTTTCTCTCTCTCTCTCTCTGTTATATCAATAAAGATACATAGATGTTACTTCTTATCTGGCATTCTTCTTTTTCAGGTATTCTACCAATAACAACATTCAACGAATTAATTATTCATAATAATCAGGATTAGTTTCTAGAATTAACGGGGATTCTCGAACGTGTACATGATCTCTCTTTCTTCTTTTCTGTTCTGTTTTCTTTTTTGTTCTTTTTTTTTTTTTTTTTAATAATACACCATTATAAAATTTCCGTTTAATATCATTAAACCTTGCAAAATTAACAAATAGAATATTTCTATTATATTTTTCCTTTGTAACGTTTTATAATTAATTGTTTATGGACCTGTATGGAATATAATGTTTATGGAATTATCAAATAAATCCACGTAAGGCTAAAAAAGTAAAGAATAATTATTTATTATTATCACCGAATTGTCCCAATTTTTTCTTTCCTTTCCTATTTTTTTTTTTTTTTTTTTTAATAATACAGCATTATGAAAATTTCGTTTAAAATCATTAATACCTTGCAAAATTAAAAAATAGAATATTTCAATTATATTTTTCTTCTGTAACGTTTTATAACTAACTGTTTGCGGACCTGTATGGGATATAATTTTTATGAAATTATAAAATAAAGATGGGTAAGGCTAAAAAAGCAAACAATAATTTTTATTTATTATTATCTCCGAGTTATCTTAAGAACGATTTTTTCTTTTCTTTTCTGTTTTCGGTATTCTTTCCGGTTTTCTTTTACGTTTTTTCTTTTTTTAATATACTCTCTCGACTACGTAGAGAACGAAGGGTATAATCCGTATCGTGCGATGGAGCGTTCTCGTAGAGTCCTTTCGAGGCAGGATGGACATCCGTGAACAATAACAGTATCCTCTCGAAGCAACGAGGAATCCGTTTAGTTACGCCGACTGAACGTCCTTTTTGGCCGAAGAAAGGGCAACGAAAAGGGAAGGTCGAGTCGGTTTAGAGGAAAGAGAGAGAGAGAGAGAGAGAGAGAGAGAGAGAGAGAGAGAGAGAGAGAGAA
The DNA here is from genome assembly GCA_918808275.2 of Dolichovespula sylvestris. Classification (NCBI taxonomy): domain Eukaryota; kingdom Metazoa; phylum Arthropoda; class Insecta; order Hymenoptera; family Vespidae; genus Dolichovespula; species Dolichovespula sylvestris. Next base: position 1,837,574 of record OU964962.1, on the reverse strand, counting down.
ATAGAGTGATTTGATGGATGTAAAGATGCCCGATTCCTTTCTTTCGTTGGGCCTCTTTACGGTTTTGATCTATTTCTCTATCTTTCTCTCCCCCCCCTCTCTTTCTCTCTTTTTTCGATTCCACCGATACGACACGGGCAACTTTCGTAATCGGTTTTGCGAGACATTGCGTGGCATCTGCCTGCAAGATTAGTGCACGCGATTGAAGGCTTTCAGGGACTCTTGAAAAATTTATGAGACATTTCTAGGAAGTGATGGTGGTGCAGGAGTAGTGGAGGAGGAGGTGATAGTAGGTGGGTTAGGTATCGTTGGCTTGGGGTTATAAAATAAAGAAAAAGAGGAGAAGGAGGGGAAAAAGAAGAAAAAAGGGAAAAAGGAAGAAACAAGAGAGATCGATATTTTCCGAGCGCGCGAAAATTGCAAAAGGCGCGACATCCTTCGTTGGATGCATCGCATGACTGCACACAATTCGGAGAGATTATCGAGAGGAAACGCTATCGTGTGTAACGTTTTGACGGTTAACGAACGTACGGTGGATTTTTTCGTATCACGTTCGTTAAAAACCAAAAATAAAATAGAAAAACGAGAGAAAGAGAGATAAAAGAGGGAGAGGGAGAGAGAGAGAGAGAGAGAGAGAGAGAGAGAGATAGAAAGAAAAATGAACAGAGAAAAAATAGAAAATCTTTCTCGCCTTCCTAGCGTGTATGAAGCTCAACGTTTGTCCGACGCAGAGTTTTCGGCTTTAACGAAAAGCTAACAAAAAAAAAAAAAAAGAAGTGGAAAATGTAAACGAAGGTAAAAAGAAGTAGAAGCAATCAAAGTAATCGAAGATCAATGCGATGGTGTAGTCGACTATCGTGGAACGCGATAGAACAAAGAGCAAAAACGAAATTGTATGCCTCCTCTGATAGGAACTAGAGCGGGTAGGACATCGAGAGAGAGAGAGAGAGAGAGAGAGAGAGAGAGAGAGAGAGAGAAGATGAGTGGGTAGGTAAAGTCGTTTTCAACATCCCTGTCTCCCTTCGTCGTCGTTATGTACGATTTTCCACGTGGCGAAGCGCGGACGAGCTGCTTCTCTTTCTCTCTCCCGCACGAACACTTGCGTGTGCGGCACTCTTGTTTGTTCTCTTTCTCTCTTTCGGTCTCTCTTTCTCTCTCTTTCCCTCTTCCTCTTTCTTTCTCTCTTTCTCTCTTTCGGTCTCTCTTTCTCTCTCTTTCCCTCTTTCTCTTTCTTTCTCTCTTTCAGTCTCTCTCTCTCTCTCTCTCTCTCTCTCTCTCTCTCTCTCTCTCTCTCTCTCCCTTCGATGTACCAGAAATAAAGGGAAGTTGCTTTGGCCTAGCCAACACAACCCTTTTGCTCTTTCAACCCGACGGTTCCTCCTCTCTTCCGCGTTGGCTCGTCGAAAAAAAAAGAAGCACCTCTTCCTCCTCTATATTCAACGTCCTTTTTCCTCTCTTTTGACTTCCCCGTTTAGCATTCTCCTTTCTTTCTCTTTTTTCTCTTTGTATATCGTTTTACTCGTTTTTCAAGCTTCGACGGAAAGAAAATCGTACTACGACAACTTCGACTCCACGACCCATTTGCAGAGCTGTTTCTGTAAATAGCTAATGGCTTGAGAGCCGCCACCAACGCGTTGGTATCATGTTTCTTGGAAAAAGAAAAAATAAAGAAGGAGAAAGAACAACCGGGGTAGAGGAGGGTGAAGCTCCAGAAAGACGGAAAGAAAATCAGATCTATGCGAGATTATTTGACGAGTACGTAGGTGATAAGAAAGAAAGGCAGAAAAAAGAATGAAGCAAAAATCAATTTTTCATTAAAATGGTCTTACCATTAAAATAAAATTTATTTTATTACATAATTCATGATGATAATGAAATTTTCTTTATCATTGTTATCGCTATAAACATTTTCATTGATATCGGTTGTATCTAAAGTAATCAAAAGTTTCAATCAAAGTTAAATATTCCAGCAGATCTTTCTTTAATTTCTTTTCTTCGGAATATAACGAGATAAAAAGTATTTTGCCTTTCTAGTTCTTACTTATATATGCACAGTGGGATGTTACTCTCATTCCATCATGAAACGTTAAGATTAAAACCAAAAAAGGAAAAAAAGAAAAAAAGAAAAAAAATAGGTACCTTTTCCGTGGTTCAGAGTTATTCGATGTATTTTTTCTTAAACGAGGTAAATAAGGATCTGATGAAAGAACGAGCATTTTCATTAGATCCTTATTAGTATTGCTATAAGAGGTCTTTTAGATATAAAGTTCTCTGAAGTAAATACTTTATCTCTTTACGTCTAGCTTTTAATAATTCCTCCAATAATTGTCCAATTGATGTAATGAAGAAAGAAATAATTCGAAATTCACGTACTAATAATATAACTCGTATTTATAATAAAACAGGTACGTAATAAAATGTCCGAATAGTCGTCCAAATATATTCTTTCTGTTTCAATTACTTAAGATTTCGAAGGTTTCAATGTTCGTTTTACGCGTGAAATTAATTTTAGAATGAATATTTTAAATTAATAATTAAAGATAGATCCGTTTCCGCGATTCCGCAGCTTAGTTCTGAATCTCCAGAAAGAAAAAAAAAGTACGCGCATTGTCGCTCGAAGTTGCATTTTCTATCAATTTCATAAAGGAAAATAAAATAGGATTTAATAATCTCAATAATAATAATAATAATAATTAATAATAATAATAATAATAATAATAATAATAATAATAATAATAGTAATAATAATAAATTAATTAATAATAATAATAATAATAATAATAATAATAATAATAATAATAATAATAAATAATAATAATTTAAATAATAATTTAATAATTATTATTGTTATTATTTCTTTTATAATTTAAAAATTTAATATCTCAATTTATATATTTTCGAACGTGACGCACTGTGTGAAATGCGACGAACTGCTATATAACTTTCCTCTTCGTCTTCTTTCATTTTATTCTTTCTCTTTCGCTTTATTTCTTTTTCTCGTTTTTCCAACGTCGACCATATGTTTTTTCGGTATCATAGTTTTCAGTAGGAAACTCGAGCGATTCTAAAACTCGGCACGCACCTCTGGTGGTCCACTCGAGCAAGTTTTCGGAGCTTTTAAGGACATCGTTAAACGGTGAAACTCGGGTTTTATCAGCAGGGGTCTAGAACTTGAAATTTTCCGACTTGAAACACCGTGAAATAAGTCCCATTATATCTAGTTTTGCAGGAATAAACCGTGTCGAAGTGAAACCGTTTAATTTATTATTTTATATTTCTTTTTTTCTTTTTCTAATATTCGTT
>OU964962.1:1826771-1829271 GCA_918808275.2 Dolichovespula sylvestris | reverse complement strand
GGGACGGTGGGGGATTTCGTACAAATTATTCGATTACTCGAACGTATGAAAGGTTAGAAAAGGATCGTGGACCGTGGAGAAGGAGGTTAGGGTTAGGATGGATGGGTGGAGGGTGAAGGGGTGTAATATTCACGAACGGTGTGACCAGTTTTCCTGAACGGACGAAATATTTACACTCCTCTCACCGGGAATTGAAATAGAATGGGTCGAAATGTAATTAATTGCAGGAAACTCCGTTAACGAGATGAACGATCGCCTTTGATGTCTCGAGTGGTTACGAAGTTTGCTCGGCAAACGTCACGGCTTTTAATTTTCCGTTCTAATAGTTCTGGAGGCTCAAAAATACATACCCCACCTCCTCCTTCCCGCGCCGTCAGCCCGCCCACTCTCCCGTAGCAAAACTTTTTTTTGTTTCTGTTTTTTTTTAAGAGAGTAACACAGAGAAAGTATATACACACTCGTACGGAGTTGACTTGCTAGAGACCCCTTTTCATGCGCACATCTATCTTCCACCACGAAAATGACGCATGATAACTAATCGGTAGAAGCGGAAAACTTCCGGAAATTATGGAAGCTGCGCTTTAGGAAAGACAAAAGAAGGATATAGCCAGGTATTGTGGCAGAATTATTTCGTGCTTTGATAAGTTAATCCCTTGCGTATCAAGCCGTGCAAATTTTTCCTACGCCTATGCATTGTTAACAAGCCTTTGAAACAAAGAATGAATGGGGGAGGGAGAGAGAGAGAGAGAGAGAGAGAGAGACGGAGAGAGAGAGAGAGAGAGAGAGAGAGAGAGAGAGAGAGAAAGAGAGAGAGAGTACATAAAATTGAATTCGTGCACACGGTTACACCGACTTTTGAATTATATACAAAACGATTTTTAGTTTCTGACTGCATGTTCGAAAAAAAGTAGAAAGAGAGAGAGAGACAGAGAGAGAGAGAGAGAGAGAGAGAGAGAGAGAGAGAGAGAGAGAGAGAGGCAACAGTGACAGAGTAACCAGTATAGTGACATTTTTGTATCATGCGATCTGCTCGAGAGATTTGCTCGAATGGTCTGTAAGAGCGGAAGGGTTAGAGAATTCGCGAGGTCGGAAGTACGGGAGGGTTCGAGGGAAGGACGAGACTCGATGGTCGAAGGTTCGTTTTCAACAGAGTTGGCTCGCTGACAATGCCACGGCACAATGCGCCAACGCCGTATGGTCGACGATCACAAAGGCACGACAATAGATTGCTAAAAAAGGAAACCAAGTAAATACGAGAGGTCTCTCTCTTTCTCTCTCTCTCTCTCTCTCTCTCTCTCTCTTTCTCTCTCATCTCGTACATGGGAATTACATTAATGAAACTAACTAATACTGGAACAATAGGTGGATGGTAATTATAGCTTTGACTATATATATCGCTCTATTCGATCAACCCCTTTCTATAACAATGATTCTCAATTCCTCTATTAAGGCTATCTTTCTATTTTCTACTTAACAACGTTACAATGATAACGAAGGAAAGATCGCTGAGTATCTGAAAACATACGTACATATATTTTCCGTGTTATTGATATATCTTTTTTCTCTTTTTTTTTTTCTTATAGTCCGTTAATCTTCGTTTAACGATGTATCTTTGTAGGTTATGAAGGGAAGACGAAAAAAAAAATGAAATATATAAACTAACTCAAGCAAGAGGTAAACGATGGAGCGTAGTATTACAACATTATGCAGGCATAAGTGCCCGACATCGGACAAATGATCGTTGTCTTTTAGTTAACGCAGAGCTAGAGAGAGAGAGAGAGAGAGAGAGAGAGGGGGGGGGGGGGGAGTAATCGAGTTCAGCCGAAGCAAACGGCAGCATGAGAAGACTGAACGGAGGCGTCTAATCTCTCTCAACATTCCAGACGATAATACTCGGTGGCAATAATTAAGCGATCTGATAATTATTGCTCTCGCTCGGACACACTTGGAATTGGCATCGCGGGAGACAATAATCGAGGTAGGTAGTAACTACCCAGGCACGATTTCAACGATGGTTCTTAATAGTGACTTAGGGCTGCCAAATTGTTACCGACTGTGAACAAATTAGACCACCGATGAGGCATTCAACCGATCCATTCATCTATCGTTTGCTTAATATCTCCCAAAGTCCAATAACCCGTTGTTTAATTCATTTTATCTATTCATTTTTTGTTTTCATTTATTTTTTTTTTATGTACTATTTGAAGAAAAATAACAACAATAATGTGAGATCGTTCGATTCTTGGAAAGTTTGAACTGAACGATCTGATGCGTGTTGCGTAGAGCATCGTTATACAAAATGAACGAGAGAAAGAGAGAGAGGGAGAGAGAGAGAGAGAGAGAGAGAGAGAGAGAGAGAGAGAGACAATTAAATTTAACGATGGTCGGAGGGTTAGAGAAAAGCTTGCAACCACGTAAATTCTTTGATGAAAGAAACTTGCAATATTCTTGTTGCAAAAACGATTATTAGTTTGGTGGGTAGAAACATATATATACTATA
>OU964962.1:1814271-1821771 GCA_918808275.2 Dolichovespula sylvestris | reverse complement strand
AGAAAGAGAAATATAGAGAGAAAGGAGAAGAGACAAAGATTGAGAGAGGGAAAGAAAGAGAAACATAAAAAGAAATAAAGATAGAAAAGAAAGAAAAGGAGAAAGAGAGAGAGAGAGAGAGAGAGAGAGAGAGAGAGAGAGAGAGAGAGAGAGGAGTGAGAAGCAGTGAGAAGAGGGTGGTAGGAAATCTGATTGCCAATACATTCCATAGCCCCGCGAATTTCAAACCAATTTCCTCGGTCTATTGCCAATCACAAAGAGCCCGAAATTCCTCGCTGTCGGTGGAACGAAATACTTCCCGCGGTTCCTTTCACTGAGGCACCGTTGTGCCGTTAGATTTTACTCCCTCGAGCTGTCCAGTGGGTACAGCATCGGCACTCGAGCAAGAAGTACCCACGTACACACACACACACACACACACACACACACACACACACACACACACACACACACACAGAGAATATACAGATAGAGCAGAGGCAGGTTCTCGAGCCGAACCAATGTCGGATTCTTAGCCTGCGGCATCTTCTTCTCGCCGGCACATAGCCACCCGCCGTGGACCATCCGTCGAGTGCGAGAGCGTGCTGCTGCTACCCTCCGGTCATTATTATTTATACCGCTGTGAATCGTTCGCACGCTCGCTCCATCCAACGACACAATTTTTTATTCTCTCTCTCTCTCTCTCTCTCTCTCTCTCTCTCTTTCTCTCTCTCCCTCTCCCTTCCTCTTTCTCTCTTTCTCTGTCTCCGGTTTCAATGCAAAAAATGCGAACGAGCAAGCCCTCAGGCAAATTCGCTTTATATACATACACCTACTCCTATTTGTTACGTACACGTATACGTATTTTTAGTTTCGTTTTCTTTTTTCCTCCCTTTTTTTCTTTCTTTCCTTTTTCTCTTTTTTCTTTTTTTTTTTTTTTTTTTCTTTTATTCGTTCCCATTCGACAAAAATTCGGAAGAGAAACGGGGAAAAAAGGGGCCAGTGGACACGGTGGATGTAAAGTCGATGATGGGATTCGTATGTATGTATGTGTACGTAACTCTATCCATGTACAAGCGAATCCTATGTTTTGTAGTATCTCGTTGCACAAGAAAGCAAGCAGAGTTACAAACCGGCTTATTTCGTACTTGTCCAGCGATGAATAGTTCATCGTATACACTCGTTACTTGTACCGAGAGCATCGATGAAGGCAGGATTAAATTCTCGTAATTGGCATTTAATCGATCGTACCTTGAAGGAAGTTAACAATTCTATGCTCAGAATTGAGAATGGACTATGGCTTAAGTTATTGAATGAAATAGTATAGAGTAATGATATTGCTCGAGACTACTTGAATGAAACGAATTCTTCCTTCTAGTGAATGAACGGTAAAGGATTTGGGTATTTTTATTTTTTTCTTTTCTTTTTTTTGTTTTGTTTAGGTTAACCACGGTTTGACAAATAAAATAAATGAAACATCGTGTAATTGTAAAAGTCGATTGCTTTATTGTTTTTGCACGATGAATCGATCAATTTCATTATTTTCACGCATCAAACTTTTTCCTTCTATCTAACCGAATAGAGAAAAGCCATAACCGAAATAACCCAAGCAATATATGAAACAGGGAAGAGCATAGGCAGGTGGTGTTCCGAATTTTTCTGTTAGAAAACACTTTCCATTATTCATGAAAGCTTCGAAGTCATTTTCTGTATAGGTCTTCCTTCTTCCGCATCCATCGAATCTATGACGACGTGTACGTAGCCGAAGAGTTTTATCCCTTCCGAACCGGAATGTGTCAGCCCGTCTGATCGTCTAAACAAAATTGATTTTAAAATCGCTCATTTCTTCGACTGGCTTCTATGGTGTCTTCGATTTCTTTTCGTCTATCTCTTCGTATTCCTTTCCGAAGCCTATTAATCTTCCTTCTTCTTATTTTTACGCGTTAGAAAAACGGAAATTTTCCTTTCATACTTTGAGATATCTTTTGTGAATATCGAAATGTCCCGAAGATATATTGCGTGTACGAAAATGAATGATAATACCAAGATAAATAATGATCCATATAATACACACACACACATAAATATAACTATATTTATGGTAACCATTAATCGTGACGTAATTGATCGCGCAATAAAAAATACGAATGTTTATAATGTTAGCGATAATTAATGGAACTCTTATTTATCAAGAAAATGATAAAACGAATCCTTTGTTTTTCTTTTCTTTTTTCGATAATGTTATATTTATTTTCCAATTGCATAAATCGTCATGAATTGATATCACAGTTGTCTGACGGTGACGAATTAATCGCGAGTTTCGCATTAAATGAAACGAGAAATAGCAGCTGCTAGCTTTCACGATTTCATTTTCTTAACTTTCCTTTGTGCGAAAATGAAGAGAGAGAGAGAGAGAGAGAGAGAGAGAGAGAGAGAGAGAGAGAAGAGAAGAGAGATATTTTATCTCTGGGTTCATCGTTCGACATAATTCGCAATTAGCGACGTTATCTTTTCCAGATTCTTTCGTTCTTCTTTCAGTGAACTCGTATATTTCAAGAAAAACGTGTATTACACGTTTTAAGTAAGCCCGTAACGTAATGGCGTTAGTTCGTACTATTAAAATCGTATGAACGAGTTATTAACCTTCTAGTCGGCAGTAGTTCGTCGAAAATTATTAATAGCGATGCAACGAACGAGGGCCAATCTTCGAAAGCATCATTATCTAAGTACAACTTACATCGTTTAGCGTACTATACATTTGGAATCATATCTCGTTTGTTGTTTATGTTATGTTATGTTTGTATTATCAAGGATCGTAAAACAATAGAACGTGTATGATAAAATGATAAAAAAAAGAAAATAACTGTAATAACATGATACGATATTATATAGTTTTACATATGTGAGTAAGTACATCGATATTAATAGATATTAGTATGATTATTACGAAAATAATTGACGTAATATATAAAACATTTAAGATTTATTAAGTTCTAATTAATTATTTCTTGATAACACGTATTATTGCGTTTAATTAATAAATACAAGATATAAATAATTTCTTATACAAGATATAAATTATAATATTATATAATATTAAATATAAAGATATTAATAATTAAATACAAGATATCAATATATATATATATATATATATATATATATATATATATATATATACATACACGTAATATTAGAATTTGTGCAAATACAAATTCATTTATATTTAACGATCGGTTCAATGTTTCAATTTGTGATAGATATCTATGTGAATGGTTTAAATAAGTTCAAAACTCGATGAATCCGAGGCATATGGTTATAAATAAATCATTTATTTTGCTCGAAGTTCTATTGTTGATTCAATAGATATCAATGTGTGTATAGAATTATTTATGAAAACTTTCATACGATATCATATTGAAAGGAAATACGAATAACGTGCCGTTCTGTATAATTCTTTCCGTTAGAACGATAGAAAGAAACTGTCCTCTTTAAGTTCAATTCACTTTAGGCGTCACATAGAATAGTGTATGACCTATATATATATAAATTCGAAGAATGAAATCTGCAACGACTTTGCGATTCTGACAAAAGAGAACGTACTCCCGCTTGAATGAGTCTAGTTTCATATAGAGAGATTATAATATTGTTGACCTATATCAATTCTCGGAACTCAAGAGTCAACAAATAGAATGTTTTAGTTACGCGTAAGGTAAATCAAACCATCTCGAATTATCGACTGATAAACTCGTTATCTTCAAATAGTATATAAATTTATAGATCTGCAACATTTTCATATAAATAAATTTAATACTGTTGAATGTAAAATTAAAGTTTGTTTCGTTTTAATTAAAGTAAGTGAAAAAATACTTACGCGAATCGAATCGAATCGAAACGAAACATAGTACATACATGTCAACAATTTTAAATTGTACAAAGAAAAATATTTTTTTGAATGAATGAACGGAACTGAAGGGATTCCATTGATCACGAAAAGAGATCATCTTTGAAATCTTGAAACTTTCTTTCGGCAATCGTAGGTTCAGATCAACGATACATCACTCATATAAAAAAAAAGAAGGTACCCTCTTTACTAAATTTCTCTTAAGTTAACAAAAAGAAAGGAAGAAGAAAAAAAACAGGAAAAGAGATAGGAGGCACAAGCCGTAGTATAGATTTCATCGAATTACCTGCGCTAATGCCTAAGAACGAAAGGAAATTGAAAAAGATAGAGGAGACGAGAGAAATGGTTATCTCGTTCATCTGTAGAAGACGAACGCAACTGAAGACTGAACCAACCTACCTGTGCTCCCCTTCGAAGAGGATTACTCGCGCATTTTTGGTCCTCCCGTTCTCGATATATCTCGTTACGTCTTTCTCCTCTCTGACAGAAAAAGAAAAAGAATGGACAAAGGGACCCGATCGGTTTTCGATTGTCATAGTAAGGAAAAATTTAATACGCTTTGTTAGAACACATTTTCTTATTTCTCCATTTTCGTCAGAAATCTTTCGACTTATGTCGTTCAGATGGAAAACGTTTTCTAAGTTGTTCCTTAAATCGCATGAAACTTCTATTATAGCTTGTTACAGCTTAGAAAATCTCGAAATTTCAAGGTAAAAGGACCTCCTATGGATTTTGAACTTTGTCCTCTACGATGCCGTTATTAGGCCGTTTTGTCGAACATTAGTAAATCTAAGTCTAGGTACAGTCTATGAGAAAAAGGAGAAAAGGAAAGGGAAAGAAGAACGGGACGGACAGAACGACAGGACGGACAAGACCGACGGGACGGACGGGATTAACGGTGCGTTACGTGTTTCACACACAGATACACACATTCATACAAACATACAAATGACTAAGTGAGTAGAATTCGGGCATCAATGGCTATTCGAGTCCCTTAAGCTTTTCCCTTTCTCTACTTTTCTTCAAGCGTCTTCCGGTTTAGCCAACCCTCTTCCGTTTCGATCTCGTTCTGTTGTAATTTACTTTAACGATAATGGATACTTCAAATCGATCGTTTCGTTAAGTTTCTATTTCTTTTACTTCGTAAATAACTATTTGCTTTGTAAATATTTACTTAATATATCATTATTTTTATTATCATTATTATTAGTTATATTATTCATTATTTTTTCTCATTATTATAAACAGTAATAAGACATGATAAAGTATTAATTTTCTGGTGAATTTTCTGGTCAAATTTCGACACGTAAGCACATGTTTATTTGGCGCATGTGTACCTCTCTATTTTTATCACTTAATGTATACATACTGACGTAGCAAATCAACTAAAATAAAGTTAATTCATGTTAGTCTTATGTGTGAAGCGATAGTGTACCCATGACTACTGATAAAGTTCATTTACGCCACTGTATTTTATACGAATTTCAACAAGGAAGAAATGCTACAGAAGCATGTAAAAATTTATTGGAAGTGTTTGATAAAGGTACAGTTTCTCATAGAATATGCAGAAGATAGTTCGAAAAATTCGAATCAGATGATTTCGACCTTTCTTATAAGCCACTTTCTGGGCGACCATCTTTGATCGATGACGTTGTTGTTAAGACCATGTTGGAGCAAGATCCTTTTCTGACAACATCGGAAATCGCAGAAAGGCTTAATTCAGCTCAGCAAACCATTCCGGATCATATTCGGAAGATAGGATTGGTATGGAAATATTTAAGATGGGTGCCACATGAATGAACGGACAGAACTTTCCGGTAGACCTAATATATATATATATATACCCAATATACATATATATATTTATGTATGTATGTATGTATGTATGTATGTATGTATGTATGTATGTATGTATGTATGTATGTATGTATGTATGTATGTATGTATGTATGTATGTTTGTATGTATGTACATATGTATGTATATGTGTCAATAAATATTGATCATTATTATTACAAATAACTCTTTTGTAAAATAAAAATCTTTATCGTGTTATATTGAGAAAGCGTTTTATGAAATTGTGTTTTACACAATCAAAGCATTATTATTTGATGTATTCTAATAAAAAGTAATACATACTACATACGAAATTTGATATCCTGTTTAAAAAAAAAAAAAAGAAACAATTATAATAAAAAATTGAAATAATAAAAATAAACAGAAAAGATTCGTACGTTTCAAAGATTTTTAATAATTTAAAAAATTTTCTTTACGTACATCATATTATAAACACAAATAAAATTTCTGTTTTAACTATTTTTTCTATAATACTTAAATTCATGACAATAATAAAAATAAAATGATAATTTATCTAATATAATAATAATACTAAAGATTTTAAAAAAGAAATCATACAAACGTTGAAGTTTATAATCATTTTTATCCACACTGTTATAAAAAAAATATTTGATGTCTAGAATATTTGCTACATTGAAAACATTTTCCAAAAAAATAAGTTTATTTTACAGATCGAGTGCTTCAGCAAAATGGGTGTTATAGGTGGGTTATTTATATTACTGTTATTAAGACTAACATTATTGAAATAAACAAATTAAAAGAAATTCAAATGAACGGAAATGAAAAGACGTGATTGATCGTCAATCAAAGTTTAAAAATCGAAAACAAACCGTACAGAGAGAGTGAAAGAGAGTGAGAGAGAGAGAGAGTGTTTGTGTAATTAATATTGAAATAAATGTATAATGACCCGAGTATTCTTTGATCGTGCCGCCACAGCGTCGTCGTCGGCGAAAATACAAAAAAAAAAAAATCACCGTTGCCAGAAGCCGCAGAAGCCCCGTGGTAGTTGCGTCCACCGTTTCCTCTTCTTTTACGACGAACCCAAAATAACCGCGAACCGCAACAGCAGAGACGCCGACGATGACGACAACGACGTCAACGATATCTGCCATGCGCGCGAACACGAGCGCGCATACAGCGGAACCAGTAATTGCATTCGTAAAATTTATGTAGCCACCTTCGCATTCGAGTTTCTTGTCTCCACCCCTTCACCTCCACCTCTACTCTCCTTCGCTCCTTCCTCCTACGTCCCCTTCGCTCTACCCCTCTCTATTTCTTTTTTTGTATTTTAATTCAGATCATCGAGTCTCCCTCGTTTTTTCTCTTTTGTACTTTACTCTCTTTCTTTTTCCTGTACTGTTGCGTGAGTCTCGTCGAATGGGGTTCCACAGTCGCGACTATATAGTTATTATTATTATTATTATTATTTCTAATTTCGAGGGTACCCTCTCTCCTTTCCTTACGTAAGCATAATTACGTTAAAACGTTCACAAAAGTTTATTTTAATGTTTTACTCATTCTCTTTCTCTTTCTCTTTCTCTCTTTCTCTCGTTTAAGTTTTCAAACACTTTTTCAATCTCTCATTAATCTTTTAGTCCTTTTTAACGTGTTTACGTCTTCATTTTTCGAGTTTCATTTCTTCTTTTTCTATTTATTATCACGGACTTTGAACTATTTCCATTGTACCGAAATAACAAGAGAAAGAGAGAAAGAGAAAAAAAGAATATAAAATACTCAATCCATCTTTTATTTCCTTATCGC
>OU964962.1:1781771-1811771 GCA_918808275.2 Dolichovespula sylvestris | reverse complement strand
CTTTTTTTATTTTATTTTCTTCTTTTCTTTTACTCTCCGTCCGTCCGTTCGTTCGCCCTAGTATACCGGTTAATTTCAATAAAGTCAATGGACGTGTGCGTACGTGACAAGTGTGAGTATGGAGTTGAAACGAATTTGATTTTCTTGTACTCTCTATTTTATATTTAGGATAACACAAATCGGTGTTAGTAGGATCATCGGGTTAGAATTAAGTGTCGAGAAAGTGATGGAGAAATATAGCGAAGAAAAAAGAACGAGGTATTGTTCGTTGTCATGGGAAGGGTAGGGAAGGGAAGAGAATAAAGGACAACGAGATTCTCGATAATCGACGGACAAACTCGATTACGAAGGAAATCTGTGCACAAGTAGGGAGATCGAGCATTTTCTTTTCGTCGAGTGTACGTCGTTGATCGATGAGCTATGAGCGAGATAGGGTGTTCCATCCCCTTCTTCTTCTTTCTCACTTTCTCTCCCTCTCTCCTTCTCTCTCTCTCTCTCTCTATCTCTCTCTCTCTTTCCTACTTTCTTTCGTTTCCTTTCTTTATTTCGCAGAATACAACAAAAGGGTCCTGTCGAGCGTGAAAATAAGAAGTTAATGACCTTGCAACACCGGGGAATTATCTGTTATACCGAGGGTTTTGATTCTGCATCGTCGGGGATATTTTCTATCCACGCCCTGTAACGCGATCCACTTGGAGAGGGAAAGAGAAAGAGAGAGAGAGAGAGAGAGAGAGAGAGAGAGAGAGAGAGAGAGAGAAAGTAGGGTTGTGACTGAAGGGTGGGCAATCTATATTCTGGTTTTAATTTGAGAACATCCCTAACAAAATCTAGGTAGAAAGTTTTTATTTTATTGTTAACGTAATGATTCATACCGGTAAAAACGTTCATGTTAATGAACTTATAATAAATATGTGATCACTTTGTGTAATCATTATTATATCAGTATCAGTATCAGTATTTAATCAGTATTAATTTTCAAGTTCAAAAAAAATTAAAATAAATAGTAATGTATTCTATAAATCCGATTTATTATTATCATTAAATGGTAATATAATTATGCTTATCGAATTTTGTTTTAATTATTGAAGTTGTTAATTCGATTTAAAAAAAATAATGTATAAGATATTGCGTTTCATCCGTGCACTTAGATTTTCATTACGAAACTAGCAGTTTTCCTGACAGCTCTCTACAATTAGTCACAAAAAATAAAAGAAACGACTGAGAGAGAGAGAGAGAGAGAGAGGGAGAGAGAGATCGGAATATAGTCGCGCGTTCCGATTGCTTTCATGTCAAATTTGAAGGACTTTCACGGCTTTCCTTGGGGGCAGAGGTCGATGTTGATCCCAAAGGCTTTCGGACCACCGATATCTCGAAAGGGGATGGACGGGGTAATTCTGAACCGCCCCGAAAGGGAAACTCTAACCTTATTCGTTAAACGAGTCTTGTATATGTGTGTTCAGATAAAGAGAAGTTAAAAAGAGATCCAAATGAAATAAGAGAAATAAAATTTCAAATGAAATGTCAACTCATCGAATGTATAGTATTGAAAATAAAATTGTTTCATTAGAAATTCGAAATAAATACGAGAGAAGAAGAACAAAAAATAGATATATAATTCGTAATCATCGCATGTCTCCCGAGGAAGATTTAAAAAATGCACTCTTAGAAGTGTGGAATAAAATTTCTATTACTAAAACCAGAAATTTAGTAAATTCGATACCACAAAGGCTTAAAGCGATTATATAATCTAAAAGGAATACAACTATTGTAGATACTAAAATTGCAAATAAATTGCTTTTTTCTAACGTTTATCTATTAATATGTATAGTTTTTATTATATGCGTAGAAATGTTCGAATACTCATTAGGCGTATATTTTCTGCTAGTGTTTGATAAAATAATATAAATAAATATTTATTAATAAATATAAATAAATATTTTTTAATAACATTCGATTTAGAGATTTTTAAGAATAAATATATATTTTTTTGTTAACAATTTTTTGGTATAAACAAAGTTCTACAAAGCTTTCGTTCAAACTGATTGCAATACTAATACTTTTTACACTCACTGTGTATGTATATATATATATATATATATATATATATATATATATATATATATATATATATATAAGGTTAAGGTTTCAAAAGAAACTCACAACCAGAAGACCTCGATTTTCTTAGATTGATGAATGGAACTGGTCCACCACAATGTTTCGTCTCTGTCAAATGTTACGAACTTTCCGGTATGTACAACATACGAATGCATGTTCCTTTCTATATTTATTCGAACATACGTACTATCACGTAGGTAATACAAAACAGAAGAGGTAGAGAAAGGAGGAAGAGGAGAATGGGCACGTAGGTGGGCTTAGCGTATGAAGCTGCTGGGTTCAGTTCCGGATTGCAGATATCTAAAGTGAAGAAGGAAAGAGAGAGAAAGAGAGAGAGAGAGAGAGAGAGAGAGAGAGAGAGAGAGAGAGAGAGAGAAGGGTTGGTTGGCAGCTGGTGCAGAGATAACAATACTCGCGGTGCTCGTATAGCAGTCAAGAGAGAGCGTACTTCGTGTTCCGTGTATATACGCACGTTCTGAAATCTCGAGCTGCCCTCCGGCCGTTCGTGAGCTCTCGCGTTGCTCCTATTAATCGTTCCTCCTCCACCTTCATCTCCTACTCCTTTCTCTCCTCTCTCTCTCTCTCTTTCCTCTCTCCTCTAACTCCCACTTGGTTGAGCACGTACATTCTTTCTTTTATCTTTTCCAGCCTTACTCTTGTATTTTTCTATGTTCTTCCTTTTTCCTTTCAGAATGACCGAAAGAGAAAGAGTGTGTGTGTGTGTGTGAGAAAGAAAGAGAGAGAGAGAGAGAGAGAGAGAGAGAGAGCGAGGGAGTGTTGGAATTATATCGAAGCGATATACTTGTTCGAATCGTGTACTTCCCTTCCTTTTTCCAGAGCCCTTTCAGTTCTTATTTGCACGCTTTCTCTCTCTTTCTTTCTTTCTCTGTCATTCTTTATTTCGCTCACAATAGGCACACAGTATTAGCTGGTTACCCGGTTTTATCGAAATTTTCTCCAATTCTGGAAGAATAACCCGAACGCTGTGAATTTAAAGAAGAATTTTATAATACATCGGTATATCGATATTATTGTTCAAGATGGAATAAAAAAAAAAAAAAATATCGCGCAACCGTTTGTTCTTATTGTTCGGTAGAAATTTCTACCTATAAGTTTGCTCTTATTTGACTTTTCTCGATTCAACGAATACACATCATGGATAAAGAGAAGTCGAGATTTCGAGAAGGGTCGGTGGGGTAGAGGGGGATTGGGCTTGTGGTAGATGAGGGAAACGAAGGTATAGCGAGAGAGGCTTTCATCGAAACGCTTGACTTTAGAAGCGCGTCGTCACGGAACCCACGGCAGTATCGACGGTGATCGATAATCCTACGGACTTCTATCTATCTACCTACCTACCTGCCTATCTATCCGTCCACCTATTCGCTCATCTATCTATGCAATTATCTCTACGATAGGAGTCATCAAAGCCCCGTGGTTGGCAAACCATCTCTATTCGTGGTGCGCCAGTGTGGTCGCCGACCACGACAAATATCGTTGCACGGAAACGTATAGCCAGTCCTCCTCCTCCTCCTCCTCCTCCTCATCCTCCCCCACTCCCTCTCCCTTACTCTTCATCCTCCTCCTCTACCTCTAGTCTTCTCTTGCGATTCGACTCATCCTCCTTTTCGTTCTCCTCCAACCATTACTACCATCACCATCACCACCACCACCGCCACCACCACACTACCGTCGCCGCCCACAAAATGCTGGCCGAGGACGGCTGCTTAATAAATAACGTTGGAAGGAGCGATGCCCTATGAATTATTCAACCGAGCGCGTCGTGAGACTTCGTCGACGATATTATTCACCGATCTACCGTTCTCCTCCTCCTCTTCTTCTTCTTCCTATTCTTCCTATTCCTCCACCTCCTCCTCTTACTTCTCCTTCTGATCCTTTTGTTTATCGAAAAGCCAGAAACGGATCCACCGGTGATGACACGCTTACCTCATACAAGAGTACATAGATCCTTGAGGAAAGCAAAGGATTCTCACTACGTTACGGTAACGAACGAACGTAATTCGAATCCAGGAAGCTCGTTAATTTTCACAGCGTTCATAAATATTAATTAACTTTACTGCTACCAATTCCTCTCGGCGTCGATTAATTCGAGTTCTCTCTCTGATGTTTTCTTTTCGGAGAAACTCACGGGAAAAGAGGCACCTGCATAGTAGCTCTCTAGTTGCCTTACCGAGAGAGATAGAAGTAGAGAGAGAGAGAGAGAGAGAGAGAGAGAGAGAGAGACGGATTCTTTTTCTTGGTTGAAACTTACGCGAAGTAGCAGTGTGCGAAGTCTCGCACTTAAGATTTCTCTTCTGAAAGAGGACGATCGAAAACTCTTTCAGTTGGCGTGTCAAGGGTGCGACTAAACGTGCTATCGATCGAGCAAGAAAGGATTTAATAGTATACTCTCTCTCTCTCTCTCTCTCTCTCTCTCTCTCTCTTTCTCTTTCTCTTTCTTTTTCTCTTTCTCTTTTTCTTCATCTCCTTTTCAAATACTTACGAACTCACGTACGTACGTAAACACGAAGATATCAACGTAGTACACACACACACACACACACACACACACACACACACGTATATATATATATATATATATATATATATATATGTACAGCAAAGTGTATTTCAAGTTAGAATTCGAGTTATGAATTTATCCCTGACATATCTGGGCCAGTATAAATACAACAAAGTGATATGATTATCCGGAGCGTCTATCTAGCTGTCAATTCGATCACGAGATGGATTGGATCGAGTTAGCCGCATTATCCTCTTTCCTTCTTCAACGTGCAAACTTCGAACTTTGTCTGTCTCTCTCTCTCTCTCTCTCTCTTTTACGTAATGGTCTTGTATTATTCTCTGACAAATTTTTTATATTTTAAACGTGTTAAGGACTCAGTTAGTGTGTGGGTATGTACGTATTTGTATATGTATATTCATGATGTGAATCGTCGAGTTCGAATGACGAGCTAAAATATTTATCTATGTTTTCAATATTGCAAGATACCCCTCTCTCTCTCTCTCTATCTCTCTTACTTTCTCTCTCTTGTCTTCTTTTATTTCCATGGCGTACACCATAAAAATTGAAGAATCTTATTATTTTTATCTATGTGGATTGCATATACTACGCTTTCCGTATCTTTCCTATCTATGAATATCCTTGAATATGTCCAATAAAAATGACAGTCCAATCCTTGAAATGATGTTTGGAATAGGCGTGCGTGATTTTTTTTTTCGAAAATATTAATTCCTCCAACCCTTCGAAATATCCTTGAACAATAGCGTTTTATTTTTTACTTTTGTACGAAGTATTTACGCATATATACATGCATATGTATGCAGGTACATACATAAATATGAGCTTAAAAAAATACTATATCTATTATCTCTCTATTCATATATCCTTCTCATTCTCAAATTAAACTTAAAAGGACGTATCGAAGGAGACGATCTAACCGTCGATTGATTTTCAATATCCTCGTAAATCAAGTTTGAGAATCGTTTGATTTTTGGTTGAACGAGCAAAGACCGCAAAACTTTGGAAAACTGGCATCGAATCGCCGTGCGACGCGACGCGTCTCTCGGTTTCGTCTCCCCCCCCCCCCGCCCCCTATCACTCTCTCTCTCTCTCTCTCTCTCTCTCTTTCTCGCTTCGAAGAAGAACGGGGAAACGGCAAAAACGATAACGACAAACGAAGTCTAGAACGTGGAACTTTCTGCCATGCGAATTCAAACGTGAAATTCATTCGTGAACGCAGACATTGAGCGCGGTTTTCAATCGGCGAGTATCCATCAATCATCGAGCCTTTTCGTTCTTCCTTTTCTATTCTTTTTCCCTCTTTCTCTATTTCTCTCTATCTCCATATCTGAGTTGCTTTCATCCCTGGATCACCATCATTCTCTCTTCATTTCTTTTTTCTTTCTGTCGTTCGTTTATAATTCGCGCGAAAACGAGTTCAATAGTTTTCGTCCTATTTATCAATGATTTTCTCCTTCTCCTTTCTATTCTTTTATTTTTTTTTTCTTAGTTTTTATTATTACTTACAATTAATATTATTCCGAGGACAATTAGCTATCTTCGAGTCTCTCTTTGATAAATGCCAACTAGTACGATAAAGTACGCTTGGGAACAAACGGTAAACGTTTATTATATTTTTGATACTGGTAAAATGAATACAAATAGAACGAGAAATAAATTAGATGATTAAAATAATAAAAATGAGATGATTAAAATATGAAGTAGAAAATAAATTAGAATAGTTTATAAAATATATCAGATTATTAAAATATATGAAGAAAATAAATTCGAATAGATAATAAAATAAATTAGATGATTAAAATATGAAGTAGAAAAGATGAGACTTTTCTAATCATTTGATTCGTCTTGTTTTATTCGTCGACGTTATTTTTCAAAGTTCAAACGTAATTATTAATATACAAACCTTTTAATGCGTTTATAATTTTCATATAACTACTATCTGTTATTTTTGTCCAATTCAAATGAAGTTTTGTTTAATAATTCTTTACGCTTTAACGGAAAAGTATACGCTACTTAGTTAGTAGCAATATTCTTACTAAATAAAAAAATTAAACTTTCGTTGTACTTGGGAACTACTTGAGTTCAACTTGAAATTGTTAAATGGCCTAAATTAATCTAACTAAACGTTACATATCTAAAACATAAAATATATAAAATACATAAAATTCTAACGCGCATGATTACATTTTATAAACATTAATGATATAAAATTGAAAATATATTTGTATTTATGATATTTCTATGAAATATAATTCAGCTCTGTTTTAGTTATGATAATATATTATTAATTATATAATGTATAATTACATCACTAAAATAATATTCGATAAAAATTAATAAAAAAACAAGAAATAAAAGAGAAAGGAAAAGGAAATATCCATCACAGGTTGCTCTTTGTTGTCCTCTCACGTATATTATAATCGACGTGACGAAAGAACGAATGTAACATTGCTCTTTCATTTTAACTTCCACCAATTTGAATAATTTACGATGTTTCGGAGATAAAAAAAAAAAAAAAAAAAAAAAACAGAAAGAAACAAAATAAAACAAAAAGTAAAACAGAAAAAAGAAAAACGGTTTATATTTTATTTTCACCGAGTCTCGGAGGAATCATATACCGCGATCCTACGTTATACGTTTATATGTGTAAGTTTACGCATGAGAGATAAAAAGAGAGAAGCGGGTAAAATGATTTTACACTTCTCCGTGAGTCGCGTTTCCATCTAGAGAGCGTATAAATACGTTTCCCCGAATTGTTTTCTCTCACTCTCAAACAACGTAAAACGTATCTCCTCGTTTACATCGAGATTGTTCTCCCGCTACATGTGTATGTACGCATATGGAATTTCCTTTATAGTCATCTCTAATTTAATAATGTTTTCAACCGAACGATAAACGACTTAGATATCATAAAACAAGCTGTGACCGAATACTGTTTCTAATTATTCCTATCTCTTCGTATTTCCTTCGTTTCGGACGGTTAACGAAGAACGTCCCTGGCAATTACGTGCAATCTACGCTATTAGAGATAATAAGAACACGAAGGGAAAAAAACAATATAAAAAAAAAATGATAAAAGGGAGAACTCGTTAACGATGCATTGCCTACCACTATATGCATATACATACATACAAATATACATACATTCAAATATCATACATAGTTCGTGCGTGCGCGCGCGCGCGTGTGAATCATGATCACTAAATAACTCATTGTTGATACTTATTGTTAGAAAATTTTCCTTTGAAAGCTACACGAGTTATATGTATAGTTATACTGCTACATGTCCACCGTCCATCGTTCGGATTTTTTAAAAAGTCGATTTCTTACAAGTACTAGGAAAAAAGAGCGAAACAAATGCACCCTCTACCCTCTTCTTCCCTATAACATGGACCTCGTTCTAACCAGAAATCTACACTTACACACTTATGTAGAACATCGCTCGTGGGACGCAATAATGGTGTTTTGCTATTCTACATTTTGTCCCTGTAACTTTCTACCTCTTCTCTCGTACGACAAAAATACACAATGCTGACGAAAAAAGAAAAAACGGAACGAAAAATAAAAAGTAAAAAGAAGTAATAAGAGTAGAGAAGAGGAGTAGATGGTCGAAGAGAGAAGATGGAGTTGTGGCCCGAGACGATTTTTGTTTTATCACCGACAGCAGATTTCACGTTGGGAAACAAATCCTAAAGGACGAGAGAGCGAGAAAGACAGAGAGAGAGAGAGAGAGAGAGAGAGAGAGAGAGAGAGAGAGAGCGAGAGGGGGGAGGGGGGATGGGGGGGGGGAGAGAGAGAGAGAAATAGAGAAATAGAAGGAAGATAGGTCTGATAGAGAAGAATAGAAGCGGAGTTCACTATCGTCGGAGTATTCCAACGAAAACTAAAGGAAAAAAATAAAACAAAAAAATAGAAGAGTAGGAGAGTAGGAGAGCTAGTAGTGAGAGATACAGATAACCAGCTATGACGGTGGCTGGTGGTAGTGGTTGTCAGACGTGTAACATCGAGCGCAAAAGAATGCTATAGAGAGGAAGAGGTAGGAGGATGAGGATGAGGAAGAGGAAGAAGAGGAGGAGAATGAAAAAGAGGGGGGAGGGACAGCAGCGGAGTAAAACGGACGGTTCAGCGGCGGGCACAAGAACGAAAACATTGCACTCTCTCGGCCAACAAGCCGAGCTTCGTGTAATTAGTTCCTGTGAAGAGAGAAAGACAGCGGGATAGAGAGAGAGAGAGAGAGAGAGAGAGAGAGAGAGAGAGAGAGAGAGAGAGAGAGAGAGAGTGCGCGCGCGCGTGTATGTGTGTTTTTCTGTGTAGGTAGAGAAACACTAGCTCGCAGGCGCTATTGCGGCGGAACACTGATGGCGGAGGAGCAAATAGGACGCAATAAACACGGCACTACATCATCCGTGGGCAACCCTTTATGCGACGAAGAGCGGCCACGGCCCAGTGTACCACTCGAAATCCCTGCGGACAAACGGACGAACCATCGACCACTCCTTCACTTCCCCCTCCTACCCTCTCTCTCTCTCTCTCTCTCTCTCTCTCTCTTTCTTTCTCTCTCTCTCTCTCGCTCCCTCCCTCTCCCTCTCTCTCTCTCTCTAAAGCACTCTGTTTCTCTTTCTCTCCTTGTCCATTTCTCATAGTCTTCCTTTTTCCACGATTCTGTAACGATTACTTTCAGTTTCTAGTGCAACCTTCTCGTTCTCTTTGTGATTCTCTATCTAGCTTTATCTAGCTCTATCTAGCTTCACCTTCTTGTACATTTATTTCTTTTTTCCTTATGCATACGTTTGTATGTACGTGTATGTCGGTATGTATACATGTATGTGTAGGTGGTATGTAAGTACATACTTTGCACTGTCATCGTTCGACTCGACAAAAAACTGGGAAATATTACTATTGTGAATCTCGAAGGACGGTGGTTAGAAGAGTTTGAAAGAGCTAGCGGGATTTAAATCGTTTAACGAATATCGACAATCGAGCCTTCGTATAAATTTCTCTTTTAATATTTGCCAAGATCTTTTATCTTTCTTTCTTTCTTTCTTTCTTTCTTTCTTTCTATCTTACTTTCTTTCTTTCTATTTTTCTTTCTTTCTTCCTTCTCTTTCCCCCTCTTGTTGTTTTATTCTTTCTCTTTTCTTTTCAAAAAGGAAACGAGACGGATTACATAGGATTTCATTTTTCTTCTTTTCAAATATAGATACAACGTATCCATTTCCTTTTCTTCTTAGTCTTTTCAATTCGAAAATCGAGACAATATTTTTCTTGGAGTATGGTTATACGGTAGTTTGAGCGTATACGTTTTAAGTTCTTACCGCTGCAATATAGAACATTGGCAGTGGTAAAAAAGAACATTAAAACGTAGGTAGTTTATGGTTTGATATATCCCTTGGCGATGTAGAGCGCAACCATAGATCGGCACGTAACATGGTTCTGCAACATCTTAAACTGAGAACTATAAACTGTACATAAAAAACGAATTCGATCGTGTTTTATACATCTGTGCGTTTTTTTTTTCGTTGTCTATAGCCGAACAATATTTAACTTCGATATGAAAATTCATTTCTCGATATGCTGCCAGTTGAGTGGTACTCGAGCTGTTGCAAAGCGAACTAATTAATTGAATTAAGTGTTATACCCGATGTTAGAGATAAACAATCGACTTCATTGTAAGCAAGGGCCAGTAAGCATTTCCCTTCACTCGTCGAGAATAAATAAAAAAAAAAAAAAAAAACAGAAAAAAGCAACAAAGCGAGGGCGGAGAGATAGTGCTCGTCTTGTCTCTTGATCCATCTGCTATTCGCGATTGGACGGTCCGTTGATTTTACGTATTAAATAAAAAAAAAAAAGAAGAAAGAGAAAAAATAGAAGTAGAGAGAAGCCGTTGGTTCTCGTTGTTTGGCGTTGACAGATAGATTGTGAGGATAAATTTACGAGATCGACGCAGTTGCCGGACGTCGCGTGACTGTAAAATGTGTGACGAATTTCTCTGTTTCTCTATTTTGTGATAAAAAAAAAAAAAAAAAAGAGAAAAAAGGAAAAAGAAATCAAAAAAGACAAATATCCAACTGTGCCTAGCGCGTATATCGGATTTTTATATTTAATGCATACCTTTTTTTATCATTGTTAGAAGGGCTTTGTTTACGAATGGCAATTTATAATTTATCAACCGTTATGCGTTCGTTTTTTTTTTTGTACAAGTGTTGGAATAAATATTGTAATATAGATATATCTAGTCGTTACAGTCTTAAACAAATTTTAACGAAAGAGTATAGGAAATATACAAATGAGACAGATAGAGAGAGAGAGAGAGAGAGAGAGAGAGAGAGAGAGAGAGAGAAAATTTTGAGAGTTTGAAGAATCAAGGTAGAGTACACGAAATTCATAATTTCTCTTGCTTGTCGCAATTAGATCTAATTAATCTAGTTGGTCTACGACACATGAACGATCTCAGCGACTTGTCCGAGACGCTTCTTAATTACTCGACAACGCTTAATCGTTTTATGTGTCACAATTAGCGAGTCATCGAGATAATTACCACGAAGGGATTTGCGCGATTGAACGAGCGAGAACAAACAAAGCTTATTCTCGCAAATTTTACATCGAGCAGCTTAAAATTACGAGAATTAATTTTAGAATCGAATCGATATCTTATGTAATATAGAATTAGTAATAAATCATTCTCTAAACTGTTTGAAAATCGGATTAGAAAAGCATCGATTTTTGCTTATAATGAACGTAAAAATTATTACTTTTATTTTTGAGAAATAATCTCGTTAGGGATTGGTAATCCGTTCAAGGTGTTAATGCATAGACATTTATTTTTATAATATAAATTATACATTCTGATAGGAAAGAGCTTTTTTCAAAGGATATAAAAAGTAATGGAAACTTATGTAATAATTAATTTTTTATCATATATATATATATATTATGATTGAAAACCATTGTTAAATACGAATAATATTAAAAATGTGTAACACTTTTTAAAAGATTTTATGATAAGCAGGTATGAAAATAAGGCAGCCAACTCCACTGAGTTTCAGTTTCTCGAAATATTTAAAATATCCATATCTTTTCATTACTCGCTGTTGTGTAGTTTATTTCTGTAACGATAATCATACAAGATATATAAAAAAAAAAAAAAAATATAGCGAATAACTGTTTTAGAAAAAAGGAAACAATTTGACTATATTATCATTATCGATCAAAATTAATTCTGTTTATGCAGTCTTTGTTTATTAGTATAATTGTGGAATCCGTGGTTTGATAAGTAATATGTCATCGTTAATGAATACAAATTAGAGTGGAACAATTATTTATAGGAATAACATGATATGACTCAAAACAAAGAAATGATAAACCACGAGATAGATTGATAAATAAATAATATATATTTAAAACATTCGTTTTACTCTCTTAACACCGCTAGATTTGTCAATTTCGTATCGATTTCATTTTCTGCCTGAGAACTTTTGAAAATGATTCATCTTCTAATTGCATGACGACGTGTCTGACCCAACCTCCAAGCTACCATAATCAAAATTCTATTCGCTCATTAATCATCGAGATCACGCTCTCTCTCTCTCTCTCTCTCTTTCTCTTTCTCATTCACACTTTGCGATCTGCTTTTAAGCCCCAACGACGAGTGAAGGTGCAAATGCCCTAATGGCAATGACGTTGTTATATTCATATTTCAATTTTTCTCGTTAAGATAATTTCTTTCATAATGTAGCACCAGTTAAACATTGAAATAAGACGGCGCCAGTGAGTCACGTTATCTAACAATGGGGGAGAAAATGATGAGAATTCCTACCATGGATTCTGTTCAAATGCACGGTATGTAAGAACATTGAAATACGGATTTGTTAGTTAAAGTTTGAACCTATCAATTCAGTAAGACAAATTTATAAAGTTAATAAAATTAAACTATATTCGTGATTAAAAAGTAAATGAATCATTTGTTTACCATTTTATTTAAACCACCATTTTTTTTAATCAATAATATCTTTAATGCATTCGCATTCATTGATCAATAATCTCTCCTGTTAACAAAGAGAGAGAGAGAGAGAGAGAGAGAGAGAGAGAGAGAGAGAGAGAGAGAGAGAGAGAGAGAGAGAGAGAGAGAGAGAGAGAGAGAGAGATACTCTATCAGATTATTTAGATCTTAATTATATAATTTAATTTTCTTATTAGACACGTTCTTACTTTCTCAAACGTAAGATAAAGAATTCAATGAGAATTTGTAAAGCTTTTTAGCTAGAAGTAAAAATTAAAATAAAATTTCTAAACGCTAATTATATCAAACGTATTATATCAAAGAGTTTTGTTCTTTTTTTTTATACTTTCTTTTTATTTTTATCCTCTATAACTAACAATAAGTATGTTTGAGTATGTATCCGACTATTAGTAAACTATTAATTAACTACGTTTCTTTGTCTTGAAAAATTTTTTACACATCCAGATCTTCGTCGTATTATTTCGTATTACATCCACTTTTAATTATTCCTTTGTTCTGAATTTTTCAAGTAACAATCTGGTATTCTTTCGAGTTTATTCTCTCCTCTACCACAAAAATGGCAATCCATTGTTTTGTTCATTCGAGTTCAGAAGTACATCCTTCTGAAATTATCTTAATAACTCGAATCTCAATAAGACGAAAACGTAATAAGGCATTATATCGTTGTTTTCATTGAAATGTAACGGAGTACATTGTTTTCGCATCGTCTAATTATTTATAATCTTTTTATTGTCGTCTTTTCTTTATCTCGGCAATTAGAATACGAATTAAAATATTGCATCGACGTTTTAAATGTGACGAAACGAATAAAGGTCGATGATAACCATTGATTAAAATTCATTAGTTTCAAAGGGAGATAATTCGATAAGTAATTAGAAAATAACACATGGTAACAGAAAGGAAGAGAGAGGCAGAGGTAGAGTTAGAGGGAAAGATAAAAAGAGAAAAAGATAGAGAAATATATTTTCAAGAAGGAAGGGTCGATAAAATTAACGATAAGAACATAACGTTCCGCGTCAATTACGCGTTCTACGTGCGAGGGTGGGACTATATCGCGGACACCCATTCGTTTTGATCGCGATAACGTCGCCTCTCTCTCTCTCTCTCTCCCCCCCTCTTTCTCTCTCTTTGACTCTTTCTCTCACACTCTTCGTGCCAAGTGTCCGACGATGTCCCTGAGAGTACTAAAGCTGGCAGGCCGAAACGTAATTTTTATTGTCGCGGCTGTCATTCGAGGGCTCGCGGGTCATCGTTCGTGAAACTGACACGCCGCATATCGTTGCTCGAATCTTTCTTTTTTTGTTTGTTGTTGTTGTTGTTTTTTTTTTTTTATTTTATTTTTATTTTATATTTTGGCCCTAACTCACTCTTTTTTTGGCGTGCGTTTTTTTTTTTCTTTCTATCTCGTCGCTGTCGTATAGCCGTTAGGTCTCGTTGTTCAAACTGTCAGTCGAACTCATTCGTCGATTTCATCCTCTTTCATCCCGACCTACCTCCATCGACCAACCAACCAACCAACCAACCACCCACTCACCCACCCATCTATCTGCATGCTCTCGCCGCTAACTTTCGTAACTTCTGCAGTGTGGTTTTTGAAACGCAAACGATTTTAGAAGTATCGCGGATAGAGAAATCGACAGATTCTTCCCGAACTACTTTGAAATCTCACACGCTTTTCAGCTAGGCGACCGTCCGAGACCGTTAAAGTTCGATCGAGCGAAAAGTCTCGTTATGAGTCTCGTAAGCCCTAATGGGATCATCCCTTCGTAATCACGGCTATTACTTTGGGCGGGGTTTGCGCGCACGGTGAAAACGCACACTTACATCGAGCTTCCCACACGTTCGTCGTACGCGCACGAGTCCTGGAGGCTGCTGGAGAGAAGGTGGATGTGGAGGAGAAGAGAGGGTGGGACGAGTAAATCGATAATCCGTGGCAAGTAAAGGCAAAAGGGGTAGGTGCGAACGGATGGCCCGGAAGCTTTTCCATCGATAATGGGAGAGAGAAAGGGTGGATAGTCGACTTCGTTCTTGGAGCACGAACGAGAGTAGATCAAACATCGTGCTACGCTTTATCCAACGACCTCTCTACTCTCTCTCTCTCTCCCTCTCTCTCTCTCTCTCTCTCTCTCTCTCTCTCTCTCTCTCTCTCTCTGTCATACACTCTCTATTTTCAACCCCTTATTTTCTCTTTTACTCTTTTACAATGTTCTTTGTTTCCATACATCGTTATGCATATCGAAGATATATCCGTATTTTTTTTCTCTCTCTCTCTCTCGCTTTCTCTTTTTTTCTTTTCTTTTTCTTTTTTTCATCGGTGTCTCTGGATCGATCTTGAATAAAGAATATTTTACTTCTTATTGCATTAGAAGAAAAAAAAATGTAACATCGACATTCGGGAATAGAAAAAGGGTCGGGCGGGAGTGGGATAGGGTGAGATAGAGGAAGGAATTTTTTCTTTCTCGATCTCTCTCTCTCTCTCTCCCTCTTTTTCTCTACGATTATAAAACGGTAGAATACACTTGAAGAAAGAAGAAAAGAAGAGCGCGAGAGAGAAAAAGAGATAATGCTCATGGAAAGGAAAGGTTACGATGAAGATAATGTTATTCATAGGGCAAGCAAACTCCTGGCATTAATAGCGAAGAAGAGATGAATAACTCTCCCGAGGAATTAATGAGAAATTATCGGAGAAATAATGAGGCGAGGGTTACTACCAACCATGGAAGACTTTAAGTAAAAGAGAGAGAGGGAGAGAGAGAGAGACAGAGTGTACCAGTTGGAAAAAATCGAAAAATGTTAAATCTATAAAAAGATAATTTCCTTATAGCAGCTATCTAACGATCGTTCTATTACTGTTATAGGAATTTTATGACTTACGTGTCGTTGTGAGGATGATTATTGTATATCGATTGTATATCGATGCACTTACCTGTAACAAAGAGAAATAAATACATTAATAAAATATAAATCGTCAAGCGATGAAATAAGATAATAATGATTATCGTTTAGCATTTTAATCAAAAATTTGTCGATCAGATCGATTACGTTCGAATGGATTTTCAAAAATAATGAATCTTATTTCTTCGTCCCAAGCTTGTTAATTAATTTTTAATGTAAAAAAAAAAAAAAGAATAAACGATTTCCACAGAAAATGATTAAGGCGAGGATCGTTAAAAATCGTGACGCATCAACGGTGGCATAAGTACGCGGGTCGTCGTTTTAATATCGTCCTTTAATCAACGTTCGAACTATTAATTACACGATGGAATAAGGTAGGATTAGCGAAGCGGGAGAGAATCGTCGGCGACGAAAGAGGAGAGACAAAGAGAGGGAGAGAGAGAGAGAGAGAGAGAGAGAGAGAGTAACATAGCGGAGGGCAAAACTCCAAGAGGCAACCCTCGGACCAAACCTACTCCCTTTCTCAAATCTCTCGACGTTTCTCTCGAGTACTTTTCTCTTTCTCTCTCTCTCTCTCTCTCTCCCTTCCTCTCTCTCTCTCCCTCTCTCTCTCTCGTTCGTGCGAGCGAGCGCATATTGAAATATAATTAGGGGTGGTTTAATAACCGACGGTCTGTGGCTTTCGCCTTAGTCTCGACACAACATAAGCAACGACCTGTTAACCGATGCGAGTTCCAACCCTCCCCTTTCGTCTCACAAGCTGTGAGCCACGGCTTTACTGTGGTTGCATTGCGCCTGCAACGGAGAAGGATGAAAGAGGAGAAATCTGAACCGAGAGATGCGCCGGTAGGAAACATGTTAGAGCAACAAGAGATGAGAGAGCGAGAGAGAGAGAGAGAGAGAGAGAGAGAGAGAGAGAGAGAGAGAGAGAGAGAGAAATTCGTAGTACGATCAAAAACATCTGTTACATTCGTGTCTATGTTTGTACGATATCGTTAGAAATTTGCAGAATAAAACACATTGGAGAAATTAATTAAAAGCAAACCGGGAGATTTTTGTTTGAAAAAATAGAGATTCGTAAATTTGAGAATATCTTTTTTTCCCTCTATCATCCTTTTTCATCTCCTTCTCTTTCTCTCTCTCTCTCTCTCTCTCTCTCTCTCTCTCTCTCTTCCTCTCCCTTTCACAACATTTTTGAAGCTAAAGCCGTTGCCATAGGTCGTAACCTTCTGCCGCGGCGTGTTGAGCTAAGCAGACCGTACCAGACGGCTGCAGCTGCGCGCTCGCTTCTGCGCCCTCGCGTTCCGCAAAACGCTCTGCCGTACGCTACCAAACGATTTCCGTTCTGACGATTAATCCTCGTAAAACGCTGCCGGTGCCATTTCAGGCAGCGCCTTCCAGGAAGACTATAAGCATGGATGCTGCTCTTAAAATCATGGAAACAACAAAGCGTTGTCTCATAACCTCCCTCTCTCTCTCTCTCTCTCTCTCTCTCTCTCTCTCTCTCTTCTTCTTCTTCTTCTTCTTCTTCTTTTTTTACCACCAATGGATCAAAATTCTTTCGAAGAATCCCTCACATAATCCGTGATTCATATATCATTAAATCACGAACAGCCACGATCGAACGAAATGATCGAAGTTAGTACTCTAATTTATGAATATTCCGAAAACAGAGAAGAATATTTGTACATTACAAGAATAAATTCATTCATTATGGTAAGTTTCTATCTTATTTTGAAATAATTACGTCTTTTAGATAACTAGGATTATACAAAATGAAGTATTACAATTAATACGTTTTCCAAATTTTCAATTTACAAACGATTTTCATAATTACTGGTGTATATATTTATAATTCCTGATAAATTAACGAGCAAGTCTCACTGAGCGTGGAAATATATATATATATATATATATATATATATATATATATATATATATACAATTTGCAATAACGAAAAATATTGGAAATTCATGGATTGTGGATTTAACATGTTGAGACGACGAAGAGGGTGCCTCATTGCGGTATGAGAAAGTTTTACTCGTACGTATTTAACGATGTTTGATAATACTTGTGATTATCAGTGCTTCCATTGATCGCCTCCGTTTAATTAACAGAGTACACGCCAGGGAATAAGTAACAACATGGTAATGCTGTGGCGCATTTACGACGCTAACGGCAAAAGGAGAGGTAACTGTGAGAGAGAGAGAGAGAGAGAGAGAGAGAGAGAGAGAGAGAGAGAGAGAGAGAGAGAGAGAGAGAGAGAGAGAGAGAGACAGGCGGACGGATGAATAGATAGATAGATAAATAGATAGATAGATAGATAGATAAGTAGATAGAGGAGGAAGGAGAATATAGCTTGCGATCGCTATTCATGGAACGTCACTCTCCTCGAAGGCATATACCACCGATGGATTGCTCGTTGCAGACGATGATAATACACACGCGCGCGCGAGCGCGCGCACACACACACACACTTTAATTCGAAGGACGACGATGGTGCTTCGTGCCAAGGAAATTCGTTCTTGAGTGCCGCGAATAAGGTCGATCTTTAAACGAGATATCAAGAGTAAGCTCGTGGCAAGGAGAGAGCTTATCGTTCGCTGCTTTGCACGACAGACTTGAAAGATAAAGTGCATCACTGCTGGCAGCTAGTAAGGATCGATCTATAAATATATTTCTCTCTCTCTCTCTCTCTCTCTCTCTTTCTTTCTCTTT
This sequence comes from Dolichovespula sylvestris, assembly GCA_918808275.2. Lineage (NCBI taxonomy): Eukaryota > Metazoa > Arthropoda > Insecta > Hymenoptera > Vespidae > Dolichovespula > Dolichovespula sylvestris. The sequence continues at coordinate 1,793,483 of OU964962.1, read as the reverse complement.
CTTTCTATATCTATCTATCTATCCTTCTATTCACATGCGTATATATATATATATATATATATATATATATATATATATATATGTATGTATATTTTACAAGCATTTAGCGTCACCATCTTTTTCCAAGAGGAGGGCACGCGTGCATCTAACTTTGACAAGTTCTGTCACTCCGAACATACCCGGCGTACCCTTCAATCCCGTGCTTGTCTGCAATTCGGATGCGAGTAATTACGCGTCACTCATGGCTTTTAATACGATCGGTGAGCGTGGCGAGGCCACATCGCGAGAACTTTCCTAGCTTAAGATAGAAAGAAAAAGAAAAAGAGAAAGAGAGAGAGAGAGAGAGAGAGAGAGAGAGAGAGAGAGAGAGAGAGAGAGAGAGAGAGAGAGAGAGAGAAGGAAATAGGGGAGAGAGAGAGAGAGAGAGAGAGAAGGAAATAGGGGAGAGAGAGAGAGAGAGAGAGAAGTAAAGAGGGAGAGAAAGAGATAGAGAGAGAGTTGTTTTGTCCGCACAAAAGTGGAAGATAGTCACTTACTTTCCGTTTCGAATAAAGTGACTTACTTGGACGTTTCGATTCCTTCTAAATGTCACGATATCCGGTTATCTTTTCCAATCATTTCCTGGTTTAATACTAGAAACCTTTTCGACCCACTATGAATAGTCATTAACGGAGGTCATTTTATTTTAAACGTTACGATGATCGTTATCGATCCTCTGATGAATAATATCGAATAAATATTTATATGATCGATTAATAATGTAAGTAAGATCGGATTAGTGCAGTTGAATTGATTTACCGTTACTTGTTGAAATAAATAATCAGGAAAAAAAGAGAATGAGAGAAGAGAAATAGATATAAAAAAGAAGAGAGAGAGAGAGAGAGAGAGAGGGAGAGTCAGAATGCTCGATCGTATTGTGAACGAATAAAATGATTTTTTTTTATTCTGAAGCTAATTAGATAGTACGTATCGTCGAAATGATAATAATTTGTAATTTTCTCTTTCTCTCTTTTTATTCCATTTCTGTCTCGAGTTTCACGATGTCTCGTATTATGTATAACGAATATATTGTCGTTCTATCTCTTTTTTACCTTTATCTCTCTCTCTCTCTCTCTCTCTCTCTCTCTTTCTCTCTTTCCATCTCTTTCTATCTATCTATCTATCTACGTTCCAATACTACCGACCTGAATACAGTTTATTACGCCTCTAGTCTGCGCAGGGTCATCAATCGTCGATTAATCAACCGGAAATGGTCGATTTAATGCGTTTACGTTTACGGCCATTGATAGGTGTATTTCGCACGCATTTCTATGTGCCAGTATTGGTGTTAATTAATGTAATAAGAGTGTTCATATTACTCGTTTGAGCTGTTCAACGATGCAACGGGGTAATACTACAAAGCTTTTTCCGTACAATCGATTTCGACGATACTACATTTACGTTCATTTTTGTTATTTAATTAGATCTACATTATTTCCAGTATATTTTTCACACCTTCCCGATGAGGATTTTTATATACGTAAGTACCCATGTAACGCGAAAAAAAAAATAAAAATGTAAATTCTTTTTTCTTTTTTTTTTTTTTTTTTAGAGAGAGAGAGAGAGGTAACATTAGATTAAACTATCATGAGAAAAATAGAAATCTTTTCGTTCATCGATGTATTGTGCGATGACGTCATTTCCCGTAAAATTGTTTTCTCCATGTGTGCATACGGGATGCAAATAATTTTGTTTCGCTCTCTCTTTCTCTCTCTCTCTCTCTCTCTCTCTCTCTCTCTCTCTCTCTCTCTCTCTGTTGTTATCAGAACCGATGAGTGGCGCCTCCGATAAGCAGGAAGCCGTTGCCGCTTCGTGCTGGCATTCATTTGCACGTTAATTAAAAATAAATTTAAACCGCGCCTGCACCAAAAAGAGAATATTTCGTTGGTCGTCCACTAAAGTGCATACCGCACTTCTGCGGTTTTGCTTCACATTTAAAGTCCACCTCTACAAACGATCTCTTTCTGAATGAGAAACGATCAGTAAGAGAGACAGTGAAAGAGAGGGAGAGAGAGAGAGAGAGAGAGAGAGAGAGAGAGAGAGAGAGATAAGATAACGGGAAGAGAAAATGTAAAACTCGCAAGTTAAATATTTTAGTCGTATTAAATGCGAGAATAAAGAATTTATTATCTTTATTTCTGATGATTCCTGAGAAACCGTAAATATATTATTACATGTAAAACGTTGATCACGAATGAATATTCGAATGATAAGAGAATTAATTACAATTATATCGATATTCGTTATCGACAAACAACCGCCTTTATCAACATCCGCATTTCCTGTTATTCGAGGTTGCTTAGAATTCTTGGAATAACATATTCTAAGAGTCGATTTAAAGAATCTCCGACGACAGTAGTCATACAACGACAATGCCAATCGAAAGTAACTATCAATATCGTAAAACTAATCGTCCTGAATTTCCCGAGATATAGCTTCGACGTTATTCTCCTTTGGATTCATTAACAATTTCTCGATGCTCCCGTAAAAAAAATATATTTAGCTTCCTTCTTTTTCTATCTTCGGTATGGACTCTAGAGCTTTGCATTATTAGAGATTTAAAAGAGTAACCCATGCGAGAGACAGTACGACGAACTCTCGCTAGCTTTACCATCGCAGTCGATGATCCCGTCGTCGTCGTCGTCATCGTCGTAGATACTAAAAATAACCCGCATAAAAGTTTTCCATTATCGACGTATAAAGTCTCTCGTTTTTCAAGGACACGACACTTTTTTTGTGTTCTTTCAAACGAAGCGTATATATGTGTGTAAAAGTAGAAAGAGAAAAAGTGGGCGAGAGAGACAAAAAGAAAGTATAAGGGACAGTTTAGTGTACACATACATACATATGTACGTATGTATATATTTATCTAATTTAAATTCGTTTTTCTTTCACGATTATGCTTCTGGCCGAAACATATCCCTTAACATTTTTTTATGTTTATTATATGAATCGATTCGGACGATAGACTGATTTAGTTTATGCATTATGAATTAGTATATATTAATTATGAATTAGTATGCACGTAAATGTTAAGGTCGACCAAAGGCAAAGAAAATTCGCGTGTTCCCTTACGAGATTAATTGATTCAAAGGATAAAATAACAGAGATATTATTATTATGTCAAATTTATCGTCGAACGTTAAAATATCGTATTATTAAATAATCGATCGTTTCTCGTGTATCTATGCATATATATCTACGACAATATCGTTATCGTGTCATAGACCAAAGCAAAAGTCATGTCGTTTAATTATCTTTTACCCTTTTCCTTGTTTATAAACTTCGTGGTCTCTAATCATTCTCGACGGAAACCAAATCGCGAGTGTGCGATGCTGTTCTGACTGGAGCGGAAATGTTTATTTCCGTTTTGTATTTGCGTCGATGTCTTCAGGCTTTCAAAAGGGATACGTTGCAAGTTACGTTTCAGTACATATTAAACGAACCTTTACGAAAGAGAAAGAGATAGATAGATAGATACATAGAAGATAGATAGATAGATAGATAGATAGATAGATAGATAGAGAGTGAGAGAGAGAAAGAGAGATGAAAACGATTATCTCTACGTGTGCTTATATATATGTAGTTATTTTCGAAAAGAAATTGTTACATCACGATGACGATCGATAAAAATCAAGAGATTATACCATCACGTGTCGTACAACGTGAGAATTTATTTGAACGCAATGGGGAAAAATAGTTAACGATCTTACGGGAGTTTTTTTTTTGAATCGTAATTATAGATCGTTTACGTAAGATTTATATTATGTAGAGAGAACACACTTGGATATTTCTCCCCCACGATCATTCCTATTCTTTTGCGATTTCACTCTTGACTTTTATATCGAACGATTTCGATCCATAAAGGATGAGAGCGAGAATATGATATCGAGAAGGTATCAGAAAAGAGGAAGAAACTCGCGTTTTGATTTCTCTCGCTCGATTTGCATCTTGTCTTGAAGGTCCACTCGTTTTTCGATCAGTGTCGATGATGATGCAATCGAGCAGAGAAATTGAAGTGTGACGGAGAGAACTAACGTAAAAGTTAAAGAGAGGGAGGGAGAAAGAAAGATGAATAGAAAGTAGAAGAGGAATACACACACACACACACACATACATATATATATTGAGTGTAGTAAAAAGAAATCCATTATTTTTCCAATAGATGGCTTTAGTAATCTGTGTCTCGCTTGGTATAAGTGAGATCGGGCAATGCTCGATGGCGTTAGAAAGATAAGATTTCGTACTAAAAAATCTTCTCAGACAATTTTATGATTGCTTGACTCAGTTTTGTTTGAGCGCGCGTCAACGATGGACACCAACAAAGAGAAAATACGCCATATTTTACAGTTTTTCTTTGATAAAGGCGAAAACGCAAGGCAGGCGGCTGAAAATGTGAATAGTGTTTATAGTCCTGATACTGTAACAGCCAATCACGCGCAATTTTGGTTTCGTCGATTCCGTTCCGGTAATTTCGATGTCAAGGATGCACCACGCTCTGGAAGGCCAATTGTCGAAAATGTCGATAAAATCATGGAAATCGTCGAGTCCGACCGTTATGTAAGCACGGTTTCGATTGCCCAGGAGCTAAACATTGCACAAAAAACCGTTTGGAACCACTTGAGTAAGGCTGGATACAAAAAGAAGCTCGATGTTTGGGTACCACGCGAGTTAAAGCAAAAAACCTCATTTCCATCTGCGATGTCGTTGCTGAATCGCAACAACATCGACCCATTTCTGAAGCGGATGGTGACTGGTGATGAAAAGTGGGTCGCTTACGACAACGTCAAGCGAAAACGGTCGTGGTCGAATCGCGGTGAGCCGGCGCAAAAGGTGGCCAAGGCCGGATTGACGGTCAGGTAGGTTTTGCTATGTGTTTGATGGGATTGGCAGGGAGTCATCTACTATGAGCTGCTCCCCTACGGCCAAACTCTTAATTCGGACCTGTACTGTCAACAATTGGATCGTCTGAAGGAAGCAATCGTCCAGAAGCGGCCAGCTTTGGCCAATAGGAGAGGAATTGTGTTCCAACAGGACAACGCCAGGCCACACACATCGATAGTGACTCGCCAGAAGCTAAGGGAGCTTGGTTGGGAGGTTCTTATGCATCCACCTTATAGTCCGGATCTGGCACCAAGTGATTACCACCTGTTCCTGTCTATGGCGAATGATTTTGCTGGTGAGAACTTCGCCTCAAGGGAAGCATGTGAAAATCGACTCTCCCAGTTCTTTGCCAATAGGGATGAGGGTTTTAATGAGAGAGGCATAATGAAATTACCTATAAAATGGCAACAAGTTGTCGATCAAAACGGTGCATATTTGAACTAAATCGGATCATTATAACTATGATAAATAAAGCCTTCAATTTCATGCAAAAATAATGTAGTATTTGCTACAGTAGCAAAGTAGTGTGTGCGCATGCGCGCGCGCGTGTGTGTGTACATAAATGCGGTGATGAAGAAGAGTAGATGAGAAAAAAGTGATAACATTCTTCTCTGTAAAAAAAAAAGTTTCATTTCTGTACCGAAAAATTTAAAAAGGGAGCGACGAAAATCGATAGATGTATACGATAACACAATTATATACAGATATTTAAATACATACTGATGTTAACTCTAGCTGGAAGAGAAGGTTAATTATCGCAGTTATCACTATTTATAGTCATTCATGGTGTGGTAAATGCGGAACCATAGTAAAAACGATTGCTGCAGTCTAATGCGTTGCAAATGCGCACGTGAATAGTCGCGTGCCTTTGTTTCTGTCTCCTGGACGTTTCATTACGGTAAAACCCTTTTGTCCCTTCTCCGTGTCGTTTCATCCTATCCCTCCCTCTCTCTCTCTTTCTCTCTCTCTCTCTCTCTCTCTCTCTCTCTCTCTCTCGTTTTCCTGAACTTTTTTCCTTATCATTCTAACTATAATCCACTATGTTTCCTTCTTCTCAATCTTAATTCAAGAAAGAGGACACTTGGTTCATAACGAGACATAATTATTACGTTCGTTGATTTCCTTAAAGTACCGAAACGTTTTAAGATTTCTGCATCAAGGACGAACAATTATTCTCTTTATTCGTATAATTGATATCTCGTTATGAATCGTTAAGATATTTTCCTCGCGATTTTTTTCCCCCCATACATCTCTATCGCATTGGTCATAATTCTCGAGAGTCAGAACTACCAAGTCGAAAAGAGAAAAAGAAGAGAGAAAAAAAAAGAGAAAACGAAAGAGAGAGAAAGATAGAAAGAGAGAAAGAGAGAGAGACAGAAAGAGAGAGAGAGAGAGAGAGAGAGAGAGAGAGAGAGAGAGAGGGGTAGTAAGAGGGCCAACAAAGGGTGGACTTTTCAACGATTTTTCTTTGAACGTGAGTCGAGTTCTCGTAAGGATCCTTCGACGACTCGTCGGATGCTTTCTCGTTGACGTTGAAAATGTTCAGTGAGGAAGACTTGCTCGAGGAAAGGGAAAACGGAAAGGGAAGGATAGATAGAACGAACGAACGAACGAACGAACGGAGGAAAGAAAGAAAGAAAGAAAGAAGGAAGGAAGGAAGGAAGGAAGGAAGGATGGAAAAAGATGAAAGGATGGGGAAAGCGAAAGAGAAAGGAAAATGACGAGCTTTTATTGGCCTGGCTTTCCATAATTGAACCGACATAAGTACTCTTTTTATATCATCACTGTGAAATGATGGAAGAGGATTACGTCAATCCCTAGAGAGCGAAAGCGAGAGAGAGAGAGAGAGAGAGAGAGAGAGAGAGAGAAAGAGAGAGAGAGAAAGAGAGAGAGAGGAGAGAGCGGAATAAAGAGGGAGGAAGAAAGAAAGAGAGAGAGAGAGAGAGAGCGGAAGAAAGAAGGAAGAAAGAAAGAGAGAAAGAGAGAACATAAAATGGGAAGAGGAAATGAAAAGAGAAGAAGAGGAGACACGAAGGTTGAAGTTTCAGGCAGTCGAAGTCTCGAGACGAGCTACGCCGAGTCAGCAGGACCTCCTCGTCCTTTCTCTTGTTTCCCTCCACCCTTCTTTTCTCTTCCTCTCTCTTTCTTTCTTTCCCTAACTCTCTCTCTCTCTCTCTTTCTGTCTGTCTCTCTCTCTCTCTCTCTCTCTCTCTCTTTCTCTCTACTCCACCATCGTTTTTCCTGCAGTCTCCACGTCAATATCTTTGCAGTCTCGTTCTTTCGAAGCCGCAACACTTCCGTCGGCTTCCTGCCACGAGAATAATACGCTTATGTGAGACCTGTTTTTACAAGGTATCCATTAAACGATCAATTGGTTATACTTTATATGTATTCTGTTTCGTGTGATTGGTCGATTGGTAATAAAAGAATTCTCATAATTAATCCCCGTGCACGTAGAATATAGTAATAACTATATAATATTTGTTTAGATAATTAATATTTCTTCATTCATTGTATAGAGTAAATAATAATAATAATAACAATAATAATAATAATAATAATAATAATAATAATAATAATAATAATAATAATAATAATAATAATAATAATAATAATAATAATAATGGTTAGTTGATTGAATAAAAATATAATAAGTAGTAACGATAATTGGAATGATAAGAAAAACACGCGAATAAGCTCGTATTATATCGTGAAAATGAATAACGACGAATCGTTAAGAAATCGTTGATTAATTTTGACATAAATGCGACAATGTGTATCGTGTTGGAAAAATAACAGATGAATAAAAATGAAACGTGAAACGTTTATATACCTATATAACGTATAGGATATAACCATTTGATAAAATCGATATCAGGGGAACGAAAAACGCGGGAGACGGAAGGGGTTAATATTTTTCGCGTTATCGTGTCCCGATATGAAAAATCGTATTAATAGCGGTGAAAATCCCCGTGGCAAAAATTCAACGAGGCGTATCGTGAAGTGTCCCGAATGCGTGTAATTGCGTTTCGATCCTGACGCGGCAGAGATAGAAAAAAAAAAAAAAAAAAGAAAAAGAAGAAAATAGTCTATGTAATACGAGATTGAGAATCATGTAGTGTGAGGAACATAATGAGGTGCGAAACGAATAAAAAGAAATAGTAAAGATGAAAAAGGAAAAAGTAGTAAGAAGACGGTTAAAAGTCGCGTCGAGGAAGGCGTTGAGCTATAGTAATATTTTGTTTGAGGACCGGACGACCAGAAAGAGAGTTGAAAAAGGGGAAAGAAGAAATAGAGAGAGAAAGAGGAAGAGAGAGAGAGAGAGAGAGAGAGAGAGCTTGGCAACGAGCGAAGGTTCTGTTGATTTTTCTTACCGGAAATTAAAACTCTTTTTGCTCTGGTTCCCAACTCAGACGAAGGCGACGATGGCAAAATCTACGAGCTTCCAAGCTCGTCATTAAGCGACCTCTTCTCGACTTTCTTCGATCGGAAGTGAGCCTAATTGTAACCTTTTGCCGAAGAAGAAAAAGAAGATGAAAACAAATCGAATGCGGCTACCGTGTCATCTCGCTTTGTAATCATCGTTCCTTCCGACGTTTCGAAGGAAAACAATCGGTTAACAATTTTCTCGTCTCGCGAACTTAATTCTTAATCGGCAGGTCTTTTTCAATTAGCTCGGTCGGCCGCTTTGAAGTCGATTATATTACTTCCTGTTTCTTTTATTTTCCGCAATAAGTATTTTACATTTATTCATTTCCTTTGTTTTTTACAATTCAGAAATCGTAACGACCGTTTTCTGCGACGGTTTATAGACGGTATTTCATTGACTCGAGACTGCTAGATAATGTAAAGGCGTTCACCAGAAAAGAGAGAAAGAAAGAAGAAAAGAAAGAGAGAAAGAGAGACAGAAAGAGAGAGAGGGGGGGGGGGGAGAGGAAACGAGTTAGAGTACTAAGATCGCCCACGAGAGGAGAGAAGAAGCCGATTATATCCGACATTTCTTGCAATAACCCCAGATCGATACCTCCTACGGCTATAAAAGAAGAGAAGGGAGAAGAAAACCATGAGTATTGCTATGTGTGGGCGAGGAAAGGCTTTAAAGAAAGAGAGAGAAAGAGAGAACACGAAGTTCGCCTCTTGACCCTCTCCCATGGCCACCACGTGGGCGTCATTACGATCATCGTCATTTTATACTTGCGATTTCAAAGGAACATTATTGCTCCGGCCCGATCGTATCTCTCTCTCTCTCTCTCTCTCTCTCTCTCTCTAGCTCTTATAGTGATCATCCTTATTGTTAGAGAAAGAGAGATAGAAGAGGCAAGCTGTATTTCATAAATAGCGAGTTACTCTCTCTCTCTCTCTCTCTCTCTCTCTCTCTCTCTCTCTCTCTCTATCTTTTTCTTTCTCTCTCGCTTGATCTATTCTATATATAACTGGAAAACTTTCGAGACATAATCCCCGAACTATAATATAGTATATCTCAATGCCTTATATGCGAGGGTGATTTTGCGATATGAAAGAAAGTTGACCTTCATAAATTACTATGACTTGCAATGCGCATGAAAGATACCATCTGTTCTTATTTTTTACTTTCTTACTAGGTGCGCATATAAATTTGATGCCCTTGCTCTTAATCAATCATAACTTTGGTTTAAATTCAAATATCTTCCGGGTGCGCGCTCGATTTGGTTTTTAAATGTCAACTTAAAAGTTTAAAGTTTGTTACATTGCTCTCGATTATGCGAGCAGTATTATCTCAAAAATAGCATCGAACATAATCGTCGTACGACGAACAGTACATTCAACGTGGTATTCTTTTCGTTTTTCAATAAAAAAAAAAAAAAGAAAGAAAAAATGCTGCTGAAGTAATCAAAAAAATTTCGGAACGTTGATATCGATCTGATCTATGAAAAATATGTCGACGTCCCAACAGAATTTTGCACCCGATTAACTGGAGCAATTATTGAATGAAAACTCGGCAGAAACTCAGCATAAACTTGTTGTCCAACTTGAAGAAACCTGCCAGTTAATTTTGCATTCACTTACATAAGAACGTGAAAATTCGAGAAGGCCGCATGTGCTCAGACTAGAAAATTAACAGCGAAGATTTGATACGACGACGTTCCTATAAGCGATTTATAAAATGAAAAATTATTTCTACAAATTTTTGTTAGGTGGGGTTGAAAAGTGAATCCTCTACGACAACCCTAAACGAGAAAGAAAATCGTGGCTTAAATCCTAGTCAATTTTTATCGACATCGATAGCGAAACCCAATATTTGTGGTGAAAAAGTTTTATTCTCTATTCAGTGGGCTACGAAGTAACGTTATATATTATGAATTGTTGGAACCTGGCCAAACTATTATTGTTGATTACTATTAACAGAGCAGTTCATTCGTTTAAGCGACGACATCGAAAGAAAAAGAGCTCTCATTGGCGTGAAACGTGGCAAGTCATCTGGCGGTATGACAATACTCAGTAACACGTAATAAAAGCGACCAGTAAAACGATTTATTCGTTGGACTGAGTTCTCCCTCTCCTCCCATAGGGCTTACTCACCGGATCTGGCACCTTTAGAATTATCACCTTTTACCACCTTAACGGATCGTTGAAACATCACATTACCGACAAACATTTTGATAACGTGAAAGAACTTTGAAAACGCATAAATGACTTCGTTAAATCAAAGCTGCCATTTTTCTTTCAACAGTTGGGAACATTTTCTGTACTGTCCGATAAATCAACAAAGATTATAGATTAAAATGAAGGAAAAAAAAAATATGAAACTATTACACATTATTGTTGGTATTTGAAAAGAAACGTTTTCATTTTTTCTTCAAAGAAATACAAAAAAAAAAAAAATACACCAAACTCATTTGCCCTAATAACACTCGGGTACCACGGAACGATCTCGACTTATACTAAAATCTCATGAAAACTAATACGAACGCTAAGAGATGGATCTGAGGAAGTTTCCACCCCTTGTCGAATTGACGGGACGATCGCAGACAATGCTTTTCGGGCTAAGCAAAGAAGGGTAAAGTGGATCTACGTAGTAGTGTATGTACTCGCATAGAACGTCGTGTCTCGAAGTCGTAAGCAACGTAAGAGAAAGAAAGAAAGAGAAACGAACATGAAAGACGTGCAAATGAGATATACAATAGAGATGAATCGTAAGGAAAGAAAAAGAAATGGAAAAAAGGAAGAAGAAAAAAAGAAGTAGAAAGAAAGGAATAGTAGGATAATCAAAGAAAGCAAGCAGTTGGAGCCTCTTTCATTTATTAGCTTCAATCCACTTTCCATCGCCGTCTATTTTCCGTCTATCTCAGGCGCGTTGCTGCTGAGTAATCAGCATTACCTCCTACATACATCGTGTATACTTCTCTTTCTCCCTTCCCTTCTCCATCTCGCTCTTTCGATCTATCCATCTTTGTCCCACTCATGACCAACCATAGTAGCATCATCGACGAGATAGGAAAAGAGAAAAAGAGAGAGAGAGAGAAAGAGAAAGAGAGAGAGAGAGAGAGAGAGAGAGAGAGAGAAAGGGATAACGGCAGTTAACCGACATGAAAGCATCGAGGAGTGAAAGAGAGATAGATAGAGCGAGATAGCGGCCAAGCTGTATAAGCCTCTCTTTTGCGTATAAAACGCTCGCGAAACTCAACACAGAGAGAATACGCACGATCCAATGCGTGTACGCGGAGTGTAAGCGTGCGCCCTCCTTTCTGTTCTCTTTGCCTCTCTCGTAACGCGGGGCCAAGCGTAGATCAAAGAGGCCATTCATACATC
>OU964962.1:1731771-1779271 GCA_918808275.2 Dolichovespula sylvestris | reverse complement strand
TGGAGAATAGAACGAGAGAGAGAGAGAGAGAGGGGGGAGAGAGAAAGAGAAACTCTGATCACGACCCCTAGTCAGTCTGTAATGAAGCTCTGTGCACTGTTGGGTCTCGACCACCTCGATGCCAAGGCCTCTGCACCCTCATAGTCACAACCACCAGCACTACCACTTTATCCTCCCCCACCTCGTTATTCGAACTCTTCTCGTCCTCTTGGGCCACCCTGTAACGCAGCCATTCGATCAATATTGCTTACGTGGCATCGATGCACGAGGCCCTCTCGATACTATCCTTCGACCTGCGACCCGTTCGCTGGACGCACGCTCGTCCCAACGTCAGGAAATACATCCCTTCTCTTTCTCCCTCTTACTGCTCCTTCTCTACCTACTATTACTACTACTTGTAGTAGGTATCAGTAAGTTTCTCCTACTACCACTATTACTACTACTATAAACTCTCGTTTCTCCTTCATCGTCTTGATGGAATTCCGATAGCTTGAATAACTGCGGTAAATCGTTCAACAATTTAAGGTCATTCTGTTTTCTAACGATCGTCTAATTCGCCAACGTAAAAATGTTTTAATATAAGTAAGATATATGTATGTGTACGTCATACGAGATATATCATGTGAAACAATGGCAGTGCTTTCATTTATGCAAGACAATATTTTGATATATACATCTTATATATCCGTGAGATGTTTTTTGCTAAAAAAAGAAAATTTATTATTAAAATGAAGTCTTCAAACATAAAATTGATTAAAAAAATTAAAAAAATATATTTTTCTGAAATTGAAAAGTTAACATTACCGATTTAAAAATATCATTACCGATGATTAAAATAACTAACCTTACTGTCATTATTATAAATTCGTACTAAAGTTATTTACTCTCAATTGGCTCGTTATAATAAACATTAAAAATGATATCGAAAAATTACAAATAGTATCCAACCGTACTTGTGATTACATTATTATTTCTCACAGTCCATAACGATGACATATATATATATATATATTATAACGTGTTAAACGTTTAAAATATGAAGGACTCGTAAGAAAAGGAATCTTTCTCTCTTTCTCTCTCTTCGAAGAGATGTAGGTTTTCTGTATAACAACTTCAGCGATTTTTCTCAGATGATATTGGAGGTTACTTAACCTCACAACGGTCATGGTGGCTTACCTAACCCGGGGCAACGTAAACTCGTGCGAGGAGATCGTGGGCAACGTGTGCGAACCGGTTATGGGCAAGGAATCTGTTTCTGCTCCCACGCGTCTCTCCCTACTCCCAGACTCGCGTCTCTTCGTCGTTCGTCCTCATCGTCGTTGTCGTTTGCCTTTCTCCTCGTCCGCGCATGCCAATCCAATGTCGTGCCCCGGGATCAGAAATTGCCGCTCTGCTCGGTCAACGTGCATTGACCGAGAGCGTGCGAGTGGTGCAAGTAGGATGCAACCGAGCGTGACCCTTAACGCGGACTAGTCGTCCGTGACCCCCTCTCTGTCTCTCTCTCTCTCTCTCTCTCTCTCTCTCTTTCTCTTTTATATATATATCTTTTTCTCACTGTTAAAATCTCTTCGAGTAGTTGACTAGAACGAGAACATGAGTGTATGTGTGTACCTTTGTTCACGAATTGGAGCGTGCTTCGAGCAATATGTTTCGGTCATTCTTACTTCCACCAGTCGAGTGATTTTCATCCCGGTGAATAGTGAGATTACCAAAAGTGATTCATTCCGTATTTGAGTCTTTCAGAAAAAGTCAAAGCATATTTTCTCTAACTTTTTCTCTTTCTTTCTTTTACTTTCTATATTCTTCGTACGATTGAATTCGTCGAGTGTCCCCTTTTATTTATTTCCAAGTTTCTCATTCGAACAAGGCCCTTTGTTAGCGAGCAATCGAAAAGCAAAGAGAAAAGGAAAGAAATAAAAAAACAGAAAAAAGGTCGTTCGTTCTCGAGTTTTCCGATATTCCGTTGAAGGCTTAATCGTCGAGTGGAAAGAAGAGAGAAATTGATTAGCTGGGGAAAATTCGTACGTGAAAGTCTCGTCGTTTGGGACTACGGCGTTATACGTGACTTGGCGAAAGGTACTGCTACCTTCTCTATCTCTCTCTTTCTCTCTTTACCTCTCTACCTCTTCCTCACCCTTTCTCTATCTATCTTTAGAGTCGGAAAGTTCTTTACGCTGAGAAGCTTCGGCGCTGGAGATTGCACCATTACGATTTCCCGGACAATCAGTGCGAGACAAATGAGAGGAATACTGATGCGAATAGCCGCAAGAATGGTCGCGCGAGTCTCCTTCGAGAATAGACGTGAACGAGCTTGGAGAGAACGAGAGAGAGAGAGAAAGAGAAAGAGAGAGAGAGAGAGAGAGAAAGAGAGAGAAGGGTGGGAACGAACGAGCAGGCTCATTTGCATTCGCTCGGAAAGAAGAGAGAAAGAAATAAATTAGGTGCTCGCCGGAGTGACTTTCAATTGAAAGCTGTACTGGCTGCCGCTTCGTTCTCCTCTCTCATCCCATCTTACCTCCCGCTCTCCACGCTTTACTACTCTCATACTACTTTCTTTTACTTCCACACGACGGCAGCCGATGCTCAGAGATAAGAAAAAAAAAAAAAAAAGAAAAAGAAGAAAAGAGAAGACGCGTAGGTAACCTCGAAAGAGGACTTTTACTAATTGCATCCTGTCTAACGTCGCTCGTTAGCTGCCGCCGTCCGTGTCGTAGCTTTTTCTATGGAATATAGAATGAGTGCAGCTGGGTTAAACTTTTTGAGTGGGTGAGTTCGACTTTTATCTTTTATCGAAAAACTAGAGACAGATAGAGGCAAATAGATACAGACAGAGAAAGAGATGAAGGAGGAACGAGAAAGAGAGAGAGAGAGAGAGAGAGAGAGAGAGAGAGAGAGAGAGAGAGAGAGAGAGAGAGAGAGAGAGAGGGAAGGAGGGAGAGAGGGAGAGAGAAAGAGAGAGAGAGTGAAGGGGTGGCGACGATTACATTCCTCGCGTGAGCTACGAAAAGCCGGAAGTGTTTTCATATATCTCATGGCAGTTTGAAAAGCCGCGAGACTGATTTATTAATGAAGTTTTGATAAGCCCTCCGGCAACGAAAAGACCAGAAAAAAGAACAAAGAGAGATAGAAAGAGAGATAGAAAGAGAGAGAGAGAGAGAGAGAGAGAGAGAGAGAGAGAGAGCAAGAGAAAGAGAGCGAAAAAGAAATAGAGAAGGCGAGAGGAGGGGGGGGGGAGAAGGATAGGATTCGAACTTCTTCGTCTTCAATTAATACTTTTTCTTACCCTTCGATATATACGAGGAAGCAAAAAAGAAGGGTTGAGAAGCGGAATCGACGTGACTCCGCGCATGAACCCGTTGTCTTCAAGTCTTTGATCAGCCAGGACATGATATTCGAACGAAGTTAGTTTCATATTCGGTGTGGTCTTTATGTTCAAAGAATGAGAGAGAGAGCGAGAGAAACAATGAGGGGAAGGGATGGGTGCATGAGAGGGTGAGAGAGTGAGAGAGGGTTGGAAATCACGCCAACTGCCCTGTCGGTCTGTGCACGGTACCGACGAAGCCATCGACCGATCCGAAAAGTAGCCTGGCACGCCACGTCCTCATGGCACGCGAACTTACACACTCACTTCGATCCCTATCTCCGTCTTCCACCTTCTTGCCTTCGAGTTTTCGTCGTTGTTGTCATCGTTAAAGACCCCGCCCAGGTCGAGCCGAGCCGAGGCTCGGATTACACTTTTACTCGCTTGACAAAATGCCTTGGCCTATCAGCTTGGAATCTCGTCTTTCCTTTAGTTAAGGCTAACGATGAGGACAAGGGAGGTCGATGGGATGCAAGAGAGGGTGCTGACCTCCACATTCTCTCTCTCTCTCTCTCTCTCTCTCTCTCTCTCTCTTCCTGTCCTTGTTCTAGTCTCTCTCTCTCTCTCTCTCTCTCTCTCTCTCTCTCTCTCTCTCTCTCTCTCTCTCTCTCTCTCTGTTGACGTTATGACGATGCATCAACATCGTTAGCACCCTTTCGTTAGTCGGACGGAACCCTTTCGCATCCCACTGGACTCTTTCGATAAATCGTTGGGCTCTAGAGAGCACATAGGACGAGAGTGCTGCTTGATGATGCATCGGGTGATCGATTATTGGCGCATTCGTACAGAGACGGTGATGAACTAAGTGGATTTCGTCTTCCACTGAAAGAGAGGAGAGAGAGAGAGAGAGAGAGAGAGAGAGAGAGAGAGAGAAAGAGAGAAAGTTAGAACGCTCTCGTTAATGCCATCTGATGTTGCCTCCTGTTACGATTAAATGGATTGAGCGTAAATAGAATTTAAAAGCTTGGGCATCGCAGCTTGGACCCATCGTCCTTCTCTCTCTCTCTCTCTCTCTCTCTCTCTCTTTCTCCCTAATTCTCTGTATTTCATGAAACTATTGATGCCATTTTTAATAGGACACGTTGTTGAGAAAGTTCCAACGAATCCAAATCAAGGTACCAGAGATAATCTAAATAGAAGCATTTCGATTTTCTCTTCGACTATGGTGTAAGGAACCGTTCCGCGGAATAATTTCTCTTTAACGAGATTTTGCCTACCCTCGTGTATTACACCGTCGAAATCTATAGGGGAAAGGAAAGAGAAAGTTAGGCGGTCAGGTGTGGATGGGTGAGGGTGGGTAGGAGCTTACTCAGAAAGGAATGAGGAGAGAGGGAGAGAGAGAGAGAGAGAGGAGATGTTTAAGAGGAGATCTAATTCAAAATCAATTTCTTCCCAATGAATATTACAGCGGGTCGGGGGAAAATAAATAAAGGATCGGCCGAACTCCCGCTTAACGTAGGGTTTTAGATGACTTGATTTTGCCCTTTTGCTTCTTCTTTTTCCTTCCTCGTATACGTTGTTACTTTCTATAGTAAGTTTAGTCCCGAAGTATAGTAACGCTATATGTATATATACGGTACAAGGCTGTGCCTGGACACACACTAGATAAATCGAAGTCCTTAATCACGGTGGAAGGGCTCGGCGGAGGGCCCACGAATCTTACATCGAGTTTCACGGTACGATGGACATTGTCGCCCTGCCCTTTTATATTTATTAGCTTCCCGGTCCCCGTTAATTTATCTAACCTCGGCATCCTCCCTTTTTCCCCGGATTTCTATTCGAAAGATGGATAATCCCAGACTTTCTGTCTCTCTGTATTTCCCTTTTGCATTTCTAATGAACGCACTTTATAAGGAGAAAAAAAGAAAGGTCGATACAAACAATTTCTTTTCGTATAAATAAATTTATCCTACTTCGTGCGAAAAGAAAGATAATGACTAGCATTTTAATACAATCTATCGTTCGAATTTATCCGAGAAATTTAATTTAATTTTTTTTGTTATTTCTGCTCCATATTGTAATTCTTCCCCCATCCTCTTTCCACACCCGGGGCTACGTAAGTGAATAATTAAATAAATCAAGGAACGTTACGTTGTCGTAAAATTATCAAGGCTAAAGGTACCAAAAAGAAATCTAAAAAAAGGGAAAAGAAAGAAAAAATAAAGGAAAGAAAAATTGTTCCTCCGAATTTCCGACCTTTTTCGATTATAATGAAAGTCGACAGGATCGTCAAGGGGTTTCGTGATTTCGACCGCGAGAGACCACGAAATGGTTTGAAAGCTCGCAGTAATTAATCGTCGTCGAGGGAGATAAGAACAAAGAAGCGTGGGCGTCCGTGAATGAGAGAAAGAGAAAAGGGAAAGAGAAGGAGAAAGAAAGAGAAAAAGATAGAGAAAATGAGAAAAATAGAAAGAGAGGGAAAAAAGGAAGATAAGGAAAGAGAGAAAAAATAGAAAGAGAGAAAAAAAAGTAAGAGAGACAAAAAAAGAAAGATAGAAAGAGAGAGAGAGAGTAGAGACGAATCGTACACGTTAGGAATGTCGAGGAATCATTGCCATTTGGAGCGTGTATGTAAATGAACTGTAGATGCCACTACGAGAAGACGACGATGCTTTCGCCTACGTATTAACGTATCTATGTGTAAAACGATGCAGAGAGGCAAAGAGGCAGAGAGAGAGAGAGAGAGAGAGAGAGAGAGAGAGAGAGGGAGAGAGAGAGAGAGAGTGAAAGGGTTGCGTGCTCGCTCGTTTCTCTGCTTCTACCCATACGAACCAGATAGCCGCACGGCGATTCGTCGAATTTACATTTTTAGCGAATTTACAATTTGATTAGCGGAGCTGCCTTCTTATAATAGTCGAGTACGAGGCACACCTTGCTGGCTACCTTCAACACACTCCATAATCTCGGCGAACGCTCGCGCTGCTCGTGTCATTCGATTCGTGGAAGAGGACCGACGTTTCGCGCCGTGTCAGTGAGCGAACGATTAAGAGAGAAAGATAGAGAATGAGAGAATGAGAGAGGGAGAGAGAGAGAGAGTGTGTGTGTGTGTGTGCGTGTGAGAGAGAGAGAGAGAAAGAGAGAGAATTCTTCTATTTATTTTTTCTCCTCTCGCTAACTGGCACGCTACCGATTAAGGGCAGGTGTTAAGGCAGAATGCAACTCTGTGCTTTGCTTTTGCTTTCTTTTTCTTACTTATTTTTTCTCTCATCGAACTTTCTACGAGCTCATTAAGGACACGCACGTTTAAAAGGTCCACGTAGAGATAGGTATGTACATGCGTATGTGTCTATATACTTATGCATTATATTTACATGAAGTAGTACATAATACTTACCTAAGTCACAGAAATGGTTTTTTGAAATTGAATAACTCTTTTTTTTCCTTTTTATCCTTTTTTTTTTACGCGGAACAAAAAAAAAGGGAGATAGGGATTCTATGATTTTTGAATAAGTACAACGAAACGATCATGCCTTGTGAAGAACTATCGTTAGAATTTAAAAACTGATAAAAATTTTCTTTCCAAACCGTTCCAAGATATTCATTAGCAATCGAGGCCGTGCTTATCGTGATAATTAAAACTACGTTATACCACCGACTTAATTCGATTAGATTAATAAGTTTCGACTCTCCAAGTCTTTACGTTAATAGAATGAATAGAATGAAAGGAACGATAAGATAACGAGCGAGAAGTGTCGCACATTGACGTGAGCCATTTCACGAATATTTGACGTAGTTCAAGGTTAATAACGAACGCGTTGCAATCACGCGAAAGTAAAGAAGTCTTTGGACCCGGTTAAAATCGATTGTAGAAATCGGGATCAAAAAGCTTCGGAAGATTTCGTTTAGCTTTTCTGGTTCTCTCTTTCTCTCTCTCTCTCTCTCTCTCTCTCTCTCCATCTATCTATCTATCTATCTTTCTCTTTCTCACTTAAACGAGTTACTGTCTTACTTAGAATCCATCCACGCAGGATAACGTTTATCCTAATTTTCCGAGAAGCCCATCCTTTCGACGCAAGCTTCTCTTTCTCTTTTTCCTATGTTTCATCTTTCCTTGCTCTCTTTTCACTTCTTCCTCCTTCGATTTCTCCCTTTCGTTCCTTCTCCTTTCTCCCTCCTATTTTCCCATCCACCCTACCATCTCTCTCTCTTCCTCTCTTTTTTCTGTCGCCAACGTGTTTTTCCCCGCCTGTAGTGGAAAAATACCGACCATCCGAACGAATTCTCGAGCTTGGACCGATTCCCTTATTGCAGGCTGGTTTAGACGAGTGAGTAAACAGACGGCAAAGGAATCCATCTCGTCTCCTTCGTCTTTGCAAAGTCAATACGTCCGTTATCTTCTTTCTTTCTTTTTTCGTTTTTCCTTTATTTTATTTTTCTTTTTTTCCGTTTCCATTTCTCCTTTTTCCTCCTCTTCCTCTTCCTCTTCTTCTTCTTCTTCCTCTTCTTCTTCTTCTTCTTCCTCTTCTTCTTCTTCTTCTTCTTCTTCCTCTTCTTCTTCTTCTTCTTCTTTTTCAACCTCTACTTCTTTTTTTTTCTCGTTAAATGAATGGAGGAAGGAAAAAAAACGAGTGAATCAATGAGGAACATTCGGTAATCTGACGAATATTAATCATATTAATCCCATTTTTTGATAATAAAAGTTCCGAGACAATTTTCTGTCTATTTGTGTAAAAAAAAAACATATAAAAAAAGGATATTAAAAAATGGTGAAGATAGAGATTCTTTTGCGTTGGTTTCGTTCGTTATTATATATTTCTCTCTCTCTCTCTCTCTCTCTCTCTCTCTCTCTCTCTCTCTCTCTCTTTATATATCTATCTATCTATCTATCTTTCTCCTTCCTCGAAAATCCGATATCAAATATGCACACACACACACACACACACACACACACACACACACACACACACACACACACACACACACACAAACTGCGCGCGCGCAAGTCTATACATACATACATCCGTGCAGATAGATACTCACGTACTTGTATTATACTATTTTAAATTCCGTAATAGGATACCGCTTTTATATCGATGTTGAAATCCAAATGTAACAGAGCGACAAAAAAAAGAAAAAAGAATAGATTTGTAGAAATTTATAAATTAAAATCTGTCTCGGGGCTACTTCTCGGCGGTTCGTATTAATTGAAATTAAAACGGTTACACGAGAATAACAGTGTTTTGTAATATACACATTGTACGTGGATATGTAATGTTCTATCATCGTACATACATACATACATATGTAAGTACGTACGTGCACATACATAGATTTTCATCATTACTTTAGCAATCCTTCGATCGATCCACTAGTTCTATTTCCTCTCTCTCCCCCCACTCTTTTTCTATACTTTTAGTACTTTATTCCAAACTTAAGTATATCAGCTCGTTTCCCGAGGGATACTTCTACCACACTTGAAATTGAATAATAACGTTAAGGAAAGTACCCTTATCGTTCGACGATAAAAATAACGAAGACCACTGAACTACGACTACCTGATTTATGGAAATGCCTTTTTGATTTCTAATATTGACCACAGATTAATTTGGCTCTTTCGTTAGATGGATGTTACATACTCGAATTATTTTTAGATAAAAAGAGAACGTCCTTCTCGTGAAACTATTCCTGAAATTAAGTTGTTATGAAATACTCAATTAAACTTAAACTTTAATAGAATATTTCATGAAGTGTTTTTAACGATTTATTCTCCCTTCGTTTTCAAAAATTTATTTCCATATAAGATAAGTAATTTAAGAATTCGGTCAAAGGTTCGAAGAAATAATATTAATCAAACCGAAGTTTCGACATATTTGATCGCGATTAAGATCAGATGCTAGAAAAATTATCACCACGCGATATT
Organism: Dolichovespula sylvestris; assembly: GCA_918808275.2. Classification (NCBI taxonomy): domain Eukaryota; kingdom Metazoa; phylum Arthropoda; class Insecta; order Hymenoptera; family Vespidae; genus Dolichovespula; species Dolichovespula sylvestris. The sequence goes on along the minus strand of OU964962.1, from coordinate 1,770,050 downwards.
TTTATATTCATATATAGATATGTAGGATGTGTGTGCGCGTGTATGTGTGTATTTGTGTTTGTACGAAATAAGCCTATCGGTAATTAGACAAGGGATAAAAGGTTTTTGAGTTAGTAAGCTGAGTGTATGCGTGCATGAGATAAGAAAGCCCAACGATAGTCAAACGAAAAGATGGTAGATTTTAACATTAGTTAGTTGTGTGCATGTGTGTATGAGACAAATCGGTCAGCAGTCAAACATAGAGTGATCTGTCCTCTGTAAAGTGCATTATTTATGACAGGTAGAGAACGGGCTGAGATTGAAAGAGAGGAAGAGAGAGAGAGAGAGAGAGAGAGAGAGAGAGAGAGAGAGAGAGAGAATGAAATGGAAATGCAGCATGATAGGTAACGAAACAAGGAGTAGGTCAAAGAGCGATAAGAATTGCCGAATGTGAGTGTGAATAATAAATGCTACGGGACGTGCGTTAGAAAAGAACAACGGAAGGGACAGTCTTGAGTGGGCCAATGAGAAGAGAACAATCATAGCTAAGAGTCAGCAGTTAGTCTATCATTGCTAATGATAAATGTTAAACCTGTGTTATTTTCAATAAATTCTATTTTTAATTATATTTCACTTATATTAACATATATCACATATATACATTTTTTCTTTTCTGTATTTTTTTTTTTTTTTTCTTTAAATCTATTTAACAAACATTTCGATCGAAATGAAATCATTCGCGTTCAATTTTTAATGATAATCGAATGATATCGAGCCGTAAGCAGGCTGTATATGCGTTTTTTTTTTCTGTACGTCGCGAGTTTCAAGATCGTAATCGATCCCATTACTTTCACCTCCATCTTTCCCTCTATTTTTCCTTTACTGTGTTAAGGGGTGTATGCGTCCAAGCGAGCGCCGCTCTTATCGGAGGCGTTTGATCGTTACTGTGAAAAAAATTGCAGGTTGTTACGCGCGTCCGATACGTTCACATTACAAGGAAAGAAGGAGGGGGAGCAGGAGGAGAAGGAGGAAGAAGAAGAAAGGAAAGGTAAGAGAATAAAGAAAATGTAGAAAAAGAGAAAAACAAGGAAAGAAAGGTTGTTCTTGATTAGACTCGCTTAAAAGGAAGAGTTAAGCGTTTCGTTTCCGATCTTTTCCTTTCTCTTGTTTTCACCCCTTTTTCTTTTTTTTTTTTTGTATTATCTCACACTGCTTTCAAACTCCCTATTAAACGCCCTATTTCGAAACCCGTTATTTCGCGGTTAGCCCATTCGAGTCGACGTGATAAGTTAAACTTCCGCGCGTTTCCTAAACTCGTTTTTTTCAATCTTACAAAAGGTAAACGTTTCTTTTCTCTTTCTTTCTTTGTTTTTTTTTTTTTTTTTTACTAAAATCTACTAAATCTTCTTTTCTATGTTTCGATTATGCGTCGATCGACCGAGAGACGAGAATGGAGATGTACGCAACATGGATCGGAGAAGTGTGAGTCGAATCGTCGTACGAATGTCGTCGCATCAGACGTTCCGTTTTCTAATTAAAATGCTAATTCGCCGCTCGGCAGACTCACGCTGGCATTATGGAAAACGCTTAAAACAAGCGAGACAGAGAGAGAGAGAGAGAGAGAGAGAGAGAGAGAGAGAGAGAGAGAGAGTGGAAGGGATGGGACATCTAACGCGGTCCCAACGACACGAATTAAACAATCCCCATTTCCAATTCCACTTGAAATTCCACGATGGTCCGCCGAAAAGGCTCGGACTGCTGGTTGCACGTTCGTAAAAGAGAGAGAGAGAGAGAAAAGGAGGGAGGAATATATATATATATATATATATATATATATATATATATATATAAAGGGGAAAGACGAGTACTTTCCTACTTAATTACCGTAGACGGAGTTATAATCTGTCGTAAAATCTGAATAACAGCGGCCAATTTCTCAAGTTTATCTATGCAAATCCCAACAGCATGCTGCAGCCATTTCTCGGGCGTATATGAGTTCGAAAATCCTAACCCTCTTTCAAAAGTTAAAATCGAAAAGGGGTGGGTGAGGGTGAAGGTAAAAGATATCTAGAAAAGAAAAGAACTCGTCTGAGCCGAAGGAGGATTTCTTAATAAATCGGTATAATACAACAAAAAAGAGAAGAAGAAAAGAGAAGGAGAAAAAATAGAAAAGATAGTGTGGGATAGAGTCGAGTGGGAAGTACAATTTTTCATGGGATTTTATGAAATTGGATAAATCGACCGACGGCCAAACTTATTCGCTACGTAGAAGGAATTGAAAGAGAGTGAGAAGGAGAGAGAGAGAGAAAAAACAGAGAGAAATAGAGAGAAAGAAAGAGAAAGACAGAGACAGAGACAGAGACAGAGATAGATAGATAGATAGATAGATAGATAGAGAGAGAGAGAGAGAGAGAGAGAGAGAGAGAGAGAGAGAGAGAGAGAGAGAAAGAGAGAGGGTCAAGGTAGTAGTCCATATATTAGCATGAGGAATGAATATTCGCTTGCGCGAATTGGCACAAGTTGGATAGCATGGCGCGTGCCAACATAACATTCGTCAGACGTTGCAAGGAGAATTCTAAGGAAGGTCCGACGACCGTCTAATATACTCATCCAACCCTCGATCCTCCCAGTCAAAAGTCCAGATACGATCTCGGTACACTAGTTACGCCATGCTTCGGAAGACGTCGAGATAGCTCGGTGATATATTCGCGTTGTTCCTGGTCTTCTAGCTCTCTCTCTCTCTCTCTCTCTCTCTCTCTCTCTCTCTCTCTCTCTCTCTCTCTCTCTTTCACTTTCTCGGATTCTCTTTCTTGAGTTTCACATTTCCTTCTTTATCCTTTCTTACTACGAATTCTTAATCCGCATCGAAGCTCCTGTATATCCGAACGAAGAGAGACTCTCTCTATCTCCATACCATCGTGATTTACGAGAGTTACTTCTTCTATCTCAAATGTACGATCATAAAATGCTAAAGAATACTGTATCGTTTGGCGGAAGATAGGGAGGGGGTAAGAGGGAATGGATAAAATGGAGGGTTTTTTCTAACCGCGTATACGTACATTAACTTTCGTTCGACGAAAGACGTCCCCACGATTAGAAAGGTGAAAGGATCGAAACAAGAAAGAAAAAGAATGGTCCCGTTCGCTTGGTTTAACCAGGAGTATACGAACCTAACGAAATAGGAAGATCGCGTGTTCTTGATGCATACAACAAAAGATTTACGCCGTCCTGTGCGTTGGTTAATAGCGGATTTACATGGTTTACTTTATCGATAGACAAGGACGGGGAATGGGGATGAAATGATATAGCTTCTCGCAACGCTTAATATTAGATATTTCACGGATTAAAGCGTTAGATCATAGAGAAGATTATGAAGAACGTGAGAATATTTTTTGGATTATTAGAATCAACGTTCGCATCGTGGAGTGTCCGAATAAAGATTAAGTCTCGAAAATTATAATAATTTTTCCGCAATGCGGTAATGATTCCGTACGTAGATCTCGGAATGACTTGTTCGATTTCCTTGACTAAACTCTTCTCCCTCTCTTTACCTCTCCTTCTCTCTCTCTCTCTCTCCGATTCCTTTAAAGGAATATAAAACGACAGAGAGAGAGAGAGAGAGAGAGAGAGAGAGAGAGAGAGAGAGAGAGAGAGAGAGAGAGCATTGGCGAATCGTGGCGAAGCGATCAATTGTGTTGCGGAACTACGGAGAACTGCCATTGTCGGCGAAAAGTTCGGAATTATACATTGGAAACTTGGAACGGAAGGTGGATAAGAGGAGGAGGAGGAGGAGGAGGAGGAGGTGGAGGAGGAAGTGCAGAAGAAGGAGGTTGAAGAAGAGAAGTAGGAGGAGGAAAAGGAAGAGAAAGAGAGAAAGAGAGAGAGAGAGAGAGAGAGAGAGAGAGCGAGAAGGAAGGAAGGAATCTGGGATTCAGTTAGGTGCTTTAGGTATACGATTCTATACGTTGTAGGTAATTCCATCTACACTTCCCTTCTTTTAACAAACTCTTCCTCTCTTCACCCTCAACCACCTCTCATCTCTTTCTCTCTCTCTCTTTCTTTCCATCGGAATAAGAGATCTATGCGGAATAAGAGATGATTTCTGGAGCAGTTGGTGGCTGGTGCAGTGGTGGCGTAGCTTCGATTTAATTCGATGTTGATTCTGATTTAATTAACTACCGGCGCCGATCGGGCGAAATGCCGGCGATAGTAACTGGAGTACTCGACGCCAATTCTTAATGGGCTTTCCCGGAATATGGCTCGCTCGCGCGCGCGCGTGCGCACGAAAGAGAGAGCAAGAGGGAGAGAGAACTGGAAGGGGTTTTGTAGGTTCTCATTATTATTCCTCTCGCAAGGAATACTATTCGTAATGGGTTCTCGGCGGGATAACGATGTAAAGTTTGGGTGGCTGAACGTCGAATAAATTAATTGAAGAACGAGAGAGGCGGTTATCGACGTTTAGTTATTTCTTCAACTTCCGACGACTGGCCTCTCTGTGAATGCTTACTTCGCTTTTCGCTCGGATTCTCTTCTTTTTCTCTTTTCTCTCTCTCTCTCTCTCTCTCTCTCTGTTCCTCTCTTTTCCTTTGTCTTCGCTTGAAAAATTTACGCTTGGTTATAATCAAAAGATCGAACAGGAAACGCGACAGGAGTGGAAAGAGTTCACATAATTAATATTTATTACGATGAAATAAAAAATTTGTGATAATGGATAAATAAATGCCATATTTTATGATCGAAAGAAAAAGCGAGGAAGAAGAGAGAGTGAGAGAGAGAGAGAGAGAGAGAGAGAGAGAGAGAGAGAGAGAGAGAGAGAGAAAGCGTTCATGACGTTCAACATTTACGAAAAAGGAAAAAAACGGGGATTAACAAATTCATCGAAGAGCTTTTCTTCATGGGGTCACCGCACGATTTTTCTCGTACATTCTACCCTTACGATTATTTACACACTTTTGACCTAGTTCCGACAATGAGAGGAAACGCACTTTTAGCTCGTGCTCGACTTGAAAAGTGTTTGTAGATAATGACGGAGCGTAATAGTCGCTTTGTTAACGGTACCTTCCGCATGAACAACATTCACTATTTCCAACTTGCCTCTATAAATACGGAACGTTAGTATACAGGGTAGCCTGTTTTTAAATTATAGCATTAAAACATTTTCTACGGTTGTAACACAAGAAGAAAAAGGAAACAATATTTTTTTGTGCTATTTTGAACGGTGTGGGGAAAGGACGCTTACTTCACAAAAAATTATTTTCTAAGAAATAGTAATTATTTTTTATGTTCTCAAGGTCACCAATTGGTTCTTCGAATACAAGTGGATATTTTTTCCCCTTGTACATCGTGGCTGACGTTAAAACGACGTTTAGACATTAATATACACGGCATGTCCTTGAAGGGATCTTCAATTCTGAAAATTTAAATTTAATTTGAAATATATTGTCATCGTTATTGTGCCGATGTAAATTCGGAAACTATCGGAAGACCATTACGATCTGTTATTAGTCGTTTAGGACGATGCGTAGCTACGAAAAAAAATCATTTTGAACCCTTGTAATATTAATAACTAAACGAAAAAAAAAGATAAGTAAAATGTTTCCTTATATATTTCCTTAGATTCGTAGATTCTCGTCAGCTAAATTTTGTGTTCTCAATGGAAATAAATTTCAAACTTTATTTAAATTTTAATATTTAAAGCTAAGAAAAAAGTATTATTTTAAGTGCATTCGACGTTCGATACCACTCAAGTTATCTACTTAAAATAATTTTTCTAACGTTACAACTGAAGGAGATATTTATGTGGGACACTCTGTATATCAATGTTTAGCGAATACATCTTATGTGTAATGAGTACATCTTCTGACGAGACATCGACCTCTATCACTTGAACTATTCACTTATATACGATACTAACACACACCTATGTGCATCCTATCCACAACTTCTCTGTGTGTGTGTGTGTGTGTGTGTGTAATTACAACTCAAAATAAGTATTTTTCTCGAAGTTTAATTAATCTTCAAATTTCATCAGATTATCTATTTATCTTAAAATTAATAGCAGTCTGAAATTATTAACGTCGAGGGCCTTTGAATTATCTTTTACCCATTTATCTTATCCACTTCTAATAAATTTATTTCGTATTATATTTAATTTTCTGATCTCATTTCGGCTTCTATTTATCCCCGAGAGAAATCTGTTTTTAGTTACACATGTTGGATGATTTTACCGTTACTGACAAAAATCGTGTATGTATAATAAAGTTAATTAATTATAATATTATTATACGATATTATTAAAGTTAATTTATAATATATTATAATAAAGTTGACCCCCCAATATTGTGCTTTTTCTTTATTCTTTTAAATTCAGTTAATCTTTTGGGACGATACCTCTGTTTGGTGTCTCTATAAAAATACCACTTTATTACGACACTTAACAGATAGTCAAACCTGACATTTTTCGATGCTACCAGATATATTTTATAACGTTCCCTCGGCATTAAAGAGAACAACTAAAGAAAGATGTCTTAAATGGAAGTATGCTTCGTTCTCAAATTACCTCATCTTGACCTATCCTCGTCACTCGCGAATTTGACGCTTCTAATTTCGTAGACAGCTTCTTTCTATAATTCTCGTTAATTGTTCAAATGTGTGCTGAAATAGATTCCTATTTCTTCAAACGACAACAACGATGGAATTAGGACGTAAAATATGACGTTGTATTGTTTAAATAAAGGGTCTCTCTCTCTCTCTCTTTTTCTATTCACGTCGTAACTTCACGTCCTCGTTAATCAAAAAGAAAATATCATTTAATTAACGCGTTCGTAGGCTGGTTTCTTATTACGAGGAGTGTTCAAACATAAAACGGACTTATCGTATAAGTGTAAACAGGAGAAGGACGTAGTCGAATGATCGAATGACTAACATCATACATAAATCGTAGATGTTTAAAACCGAGAAGACAATTTTAGATGAATTAGAAACGCGATTGTCAGTTCAGTGAAATCTCGTTGGATTCATTGATCGTGGGGAAAAAAGTTAAAAAAAAAAGAAAACAAAAGAAAGAAGAGAAAATAATCTCTCGCCTATCTCATTCGATCCATCGATCTTTCTCTTGTCGAAGCAAAAGATTATGACTTTGGTTGGGCGCATCTTCGAAAACGCTGACTTCCACCACCTGGGACACAATTAGTTACAATTTACCTTAGTTATGACTTATTCGCCATAGCTGCTTGCCGCACAAATTACTTAACTTGGTCAGCTTACCCGGAAGTTGTTACGTACGATCCTCGTTGTAGAAGTTCGAGGCTGACTTTGCACCCGTCGTAGATTCTCATTAGCTGGTCTAACTCTCCCCATTCCACTACTAGTAACCACCTCCACCACTAGTATCCACCCATCCTTCTTCACCTCCCTGTTACTGTCGTTGATGTCGCCGTGCTCAAGATTGGCTCTTGGGTTAGTGGATCGCGTTACGAAATTCGTAATATCGACAAAAGTTTATATAATACTCGTGAGAAGACATCGAGAAAAAAAAACATTTTTTCCCATTTCATCGTTACCGACAGTTTCACCTATATCTATTAATTGATCATAATTAATTATGATATGAACGATCGTAGCTTATTTTTTTTTTTTCTGAATGAATGTTACGACAACAAGATAGAGAAAATGCGATCGTTCTTAATCGTTAATTGATGTAATTCCATTCGAGATGGTGCAAAAGGAAAGGAGTACGAATATGGCACGTCTCGTTGGAAAAATGAATTATCGACTTGTCGGAGAAGAGGAATCCTTCCTCCTTCTCCTCCACCTCCTTCTCCTTTTCCTCTTCCTTCTCCTCCTCCTCCTCCTCCCCCCCCCTCCTTCTCTTCATCGAATATTTCAGTTGTGTGTTGTAAGTATCTGCTCTCTCGTTTCCTCGAAACTCTGCTCTGCTCTCGCCAGGTTTATTTCCTCCCACACTAACCCACATTACCGCGAGGTTAAACCAGTTCCTGACTTTTGTCGATCGATCGCCGTGAGAAGTAACGCTGAACGTCGTTGTTAATGGCGAGTACGAAGAAAATAGAGTTCGTTGTATGTTTGGAAGATAATGCTTTATGTTCGAAGATGTTACTCCGAACGATTTTTATTCTTAACGAATTGTGCCTTCGAACGTCCGCGTCTCTTCTTTGTTTTTGGCCTCGTATAATCGTTTAAAAGATTTACGAGAGATTCAAATTTAATTAATTAATCCGATCTATTAATATTTCACGAATATAATATAAACGTTTCTTTTTCTTTTTTTTCTTTTTTTGATACTCGATCCATCGTATGAATAATAATTTCGATTAACTTTTATCACTGAATATTGCTCATTTTTGTAATAATGAATCAAAAAGGAGAATCATCATAAAACTGCTCAACGCGAACTTTTTTTTCTTTCTCTTTTTGCAACTTTCAACTTTGCGGATATATTATGTAACTATATGAAAAAATGGTGAACGTATTAAGAGCCCGAAAAACATGACTCTCTTTCGTTATCATTATCCTCGTTATACATAAACGATCTGCAAGAAGAGTGTAGGTATCCTTTTTCTAGAGTTTCACGCGCAAGCGAGAGATGCAACGTTGAGTTTACTGAAAGTAATTTTCCCACTCCACTTCTTCACCTCCCCCTCCTTCCTACCCCATCCTCCTCCTCCTCCTCCTCCTCTTCTTCCTCGCCCTCTTCTCAGCATTTACTGCGATCTCTCCTGAGTTTTCATCGAGATCCTCTCTTATACATCCATGAAAAATCGAGGCAGACTTCTCAGTGACTTCGGGGTCACTCGGTTCGCCCCATAAAGGCATTATTAATTCAAGCCAATCCCGACGCAGCACGGAACGAATTGCCTCTATAAAATGTAATTTCGGAAGAGTTCTGATCCTAAATTTTGGATGGCAGCTTCAGCTTGGATAGTTTCATCCCGTTGAAGCATGCTCAGTCCTGACATTTCATTGGATAACTTTAGAATGCTGTCTTCTTTATTATCTGCACATACACACACGCACACACACACCTGTTCGGTCTTTTAAAGACCTTTAAGAAGACACGTGCCCACATCATTCGTCGTTTCATCAAATGAAATTTGATGACGAACATGATTTTCTTGTTGCCATGAAAGACTCACAATGAACACGAATCTCGCGAAACGATTCAGGATTATCAGAGAGAAAATATTTCTTATTGATGTTTCTGCACGAATGTTTGCTTTCAATCTCTCTCTCTCTCTCTCTCTCTCTCTCTCTCTCTCTCTCTCTCTCTCTCTCCCTCCCTCTCCCTCTCTCTCTCTCTCTCTCTCTCTCTTTCACTCCTACTATCTCATGACTTCTTGAATTTTTCTTCCATTTCGAGGGCGAGATCTTGGACCCGAGATAGAATACTACATAGGATTTAGGAAGGGGTTTCTAATAAAAATAGCTAAAGGTAATTCTTATTCTCTAGGCCTAACAACGACCATATAGTTCTTTTTTCGAGTTCAATTGAAATAGTAAAGAAAATAACCAGAACGACAGTACATATACGCTGGATATACGTCATCGAGCGAATTTTGAGAATATTTTTTAAAGGAAAAGTTAATCTTTCTTTGTTATTTTCTATCTGCATTAGAAAGAAATGCTTTAGAAAAAAAAGAACGCGCATCGATAAAGGTTATTTTTATGCATCGCTGTAAAATTCTTATAGACGGATGATAAAAAAACTAGGATTTCTCGTGATTCTCGTGTGACGTCACTGCGTCCATAGATTCATAGATGATAGTCTGTTATGCTTTACCGTTGTGGACTAGAACATCGATGCATTTTAATATTTTACATATTCGGATCATCCATAGAATTCAAGATAGCTAGAGAAAAAGGAAGCATTGTGAAAACAAACACTCGATTGTTCCTACTCGATCGAGAATATTTCTTTATCTTTTCCGAACGAGAAAATGTTCTGAATTTTGACAAGAATAATGAATAAGTATAATTTTTGTTGAAACAATAATTATCTTTACAAAACAATTGACAAATCATCTCTATCATTAAACATTTCAGGAAAATTATTATTTTGGAATATGCAAAATCAAAAAATTCTGATCAATTGTGAAACGAGACATATAATTATGTAAAAAGTTTAGAAACCTCCTTTAAAAAAAGAAAGAAAAGAAAAAGAAAAAACAGTACATCTATTATTCGTAAAATTGAAAATATTTAAAAATTAGTATGCATTCACCCGACATTTTTCTGCATAAAATGTACGGAACAATGTGTCTGTCTATAAAATTTTTTACATTCTCTATTCTTTTATTTTATAGTTTTATCATAGAAAGCATATATATATATATATATATATATATATATATATATATTTTCTGTATTTATATTTTCTGTATAATTGATATAATCTTACTAAGTGAAGCTTAAAATTGCAATTTATAGATCGTAATTAACGAGCTTCTTGAAGAATCTTATAGTATAATCACCCGTGATCCTTCTAATCGTTTCTAATTTATGGATTATCCAGCGTAAAGAAGTGAGGACAATTACGAGGTAATATAGTTGAATATAGTCCCTTTCTTAAAGACTAGAAAGAGATAAATAGTCGTTTCTTTATTCGTTAAAGATTTCGAATTACAAAGCGAAGACGATTCGGTGCCTAACAGAAAGGTTGGATCGATGAATTTCGTAACGGCGAATTTCCGCGGCCGTAGTCCCGGCGCGCTTGGAGGGTGGTGAGCCGTTGATGCTACTGCCGTTGCCGGTCGGCGAAGGGGTGGGGTGTTGGAAGAGAGAAGTAGGAGGAAGAAGAGGAGGAGAAGAGTAGGGAGGGTGTAGGTGGCTCGTGAGCGAGGACGAAATCAATAGCGCCGTCGGGTTCATAGCGCCGCGCAGGAAGCGCCCTGTGGAAAAGGGACAAATGTAAATAAATTTAAATCAGAGCGCGGTAATAGCATGGTGGATAGAGAAACTTAAGTTCTGCTTTTGCTGCTTCTGCTGCTGCTGCTGCTGCTGCTGCTGCCATCTCCAGCATCGTTACGATGTCGTTAAACCCGCCAAGCGGATTATTCGTTGCTGAAGACCCTAGGAAATTCGCTTTAATCAGCAAAGAGTTGAAAATCTCTCTCTCTCTTTCTCTCTCTCTCCCCCTCTGTCTCTGTCTCATTCTTTGTCTACCTCTTTTCTTTCTTTTTCATTTTTATTTCTTTTTCTCTATCTTCTGTGCCTCTCTTCAAACCTTCGGTGTTAACCTTGAAAAGTGGACAATAGCTCGAAGACTGTCACTGTCATTGTCTCTCTCTCTCTCTCTCTCTCTCTCTCTCTCTCTCTTTCTCTCTCTCTCTCTCTCTTTCTTTCTTTCACTCTTCCTCTATCTCTTTTTTTTCTTCACTTCTTTAATACGCATGGATACAGAAAATCCGATTTCTTTTGATCAATCTATATTCCAGAGTCGTTTAGAGGTTCCTCTTTCTTCTTTCCGTTGATCGTTCTTTCCTTTATAGTAGCTTCTCTCTATCCTCTCCGTTTTACTTTCTTTCGATCAGCAGCCTTTAAGGTATCAGCTAAGTTGCGATAAACGGAAATCCGATCGAAAGAGAAGGAGAATGAAGATTCAGCAGGTTCTTCTTCTTCTATCTTTTTCGTAAGATCTTTTATCTTTTACAAAAGGAATACAATTTTTCTCCTCGGCCCGTCATCTAAATGGACTATTATATTTTCAACTTAGAAAATTCTTCGTTGACGCGTTGAGAAAAACTTAAAATTCCTTGATGACTGAACATCAGCGGAAGGGGGAAGTGTGCGGTGGGGGCGGGGGGGGGGGGGGGTCGAAGAAGAAAAAAAACTAAACAAAAGAAAATAAAAAAATGAAAAAGTGATTCCGAAATATAAAGGGTCGAAGTTAAAGTGTGCGAAAAGACTCGTGAGCCTGTGTACTGTGTATGCGCGCGTTCGCGAGTATCACGTGAATCCTGCATCAACCCGGTAAACTAGTTTCGCTCGATATTCTACCCACTGTGGCCTTTGGTAACTTTATGACGGACACGTTCCCATATTGTTTCTGTTTTGTGTTTGGTCGCTGACCTGCGCTGGCGATCAGAGAGGAAGATGCAAAATGGCTGAACCTGCTATACATTCCATTGTCGTTGATTACTATTCCATTTCCTCCGTTACGCTTATAAAGAGAAAGACAAGAGAAATATTCGCTGTACTTTTCTTCTATATCTGTCTCGTTCACGTTTCTAGCGAATGAGAAAAGCATAAAAATGCTACTCGAACGGATAGCTAATATTTCTATATATATACATAAAAAAAAATATATATATATATATAATATAGAATATTATATGTATATATTGTACATACGTAAAAGTGTTAAAACAAGACAGAATAATATTGCTTGTTGAAAAATGAAACTCGTTTTTTTTTTATATCCTACAACACACTTTGATAAGTCGTAATATGATATAAAACTATATTGAGCTATTTAAAAAATTATTACAATATGTCCTCGAATTGTTAGATAAAAATATTCTCGAATAAAAATCATATTTTAATCAAATTTTTTGATTCTTTCTTGGTCTGCTCTGAAAGAGAAAATTTTTTCGAATTTTCGAATTATACTCGATAATTAGATTTGTCTCAATCAGTGCCATCAACATAAATTAATATCGAAAGATTGTTTTTATCTTTAAAATATTTACTATCAACATTGAGACAATTTATCTGATTATATCCTTAACGATATTTTAATACTTAGGATTAACAAATATGTAAATTTATAAGTCGATTGTTCCTTGAATATATGTTTATTGTTTTAAATTGCTGAGAAATCGTGTCTGTAATAGTAAAAATTCAAATAAATACGATATTATTACAGTTTCGGTAATAACCGTTGGAAATATACTGGTATTAAAAAAATAATGGTTTTAGGTTAATAGGCACAATATCAGTATTCAGAAAATATTGATTTTAAGTTCTTGTTATAATACAATGTTATGTATCTAAATAAATGTTAACATTCTTGAAAATTTGATAAAATGCGTTCGATTACGCAGATCATTGAATACGCCGAGTCCGCTCGTCGTCAAAAAGAAAAATCGATTGTCAGACTCGTTCATTTAATTTTTCTCGAATAAAAAAGAAATATAATACTTAACCGTACAGTTTTTCTTTACAACTTCGTTAAATTCTTTAAACTTTATTATTCTTATTCGTTTATTTATTCGTTCCTCGCTAAAGGATAGGCATAACGAAATTTCATTAAAAACCAAAAATTCCATAATTTCTTATATCATTTATCTATTCTTACGTATTTATATTTGTTTATACATATTTATTATCGTATTATATATTTTATATATACTTCTATATCTTTTCGACGATATAAATAATAAATCAAACTTATAACCATTTTATTTAATTATTTCAACGAGTCACGATGATCGTTTCTCAATGGTCAACGTACTTAGATAAAATACTTTTCGGTATCAAATTATAGTGAACAAAAACCGAGAACCCTTAAGAAAATTTCTATTTATGTTTCCTAAATTCGCCATACGTACTTACGTACAACAATATCGAGCTTTATCCTGGAGAAGAGAAATAAAGAGAAAACTATATCCCCCCACCTTCCTTTCGCTCTCATCATAGAACATATCGACTTTTAAAGGGCAATAAAACAGTGTTTTCTTATTCCGTTCGCTCGATCTAGTAATAGACTCGTTTAATTCGATTGCATCGAAAACGAGAGAAGAGTAAAAGGAAGAGAGAAAATCTGAAAGAGAATGGGATAAAAGTGAACAATGCAAATTGCTGTATTTCCCGCGTGTACGTCTACAGTCTGCAAGTTACTGAACGATGACATTGATGTATGTATGTATATTTTGAACGAATTTTGTCGTATGTTAAGTTTGCATTTACGAATCCTATACTCGGTTTTCTTCTGAAATTGATGGCTGAGAGGCATAAAAAAATAGCTTTCGATTGTTATTCACGGGTTAGTAAAAGCGTTTTTCTCCGCACGAGCATTTACGACGAACTACTTTGGCAACCTCTAACCTATTTTGCTCTCATTTGATCTCTCTCTCTCTCTCTCTCTCTCTCTCTCTCTCTCTCTCTCTCTCTTGCACATTCGTTCTTTCCGTGCTTTGCTCTATCAAGAAGCCATACCCGTCTCCGCTTTCATCCCTCTATACCATTTTTCCTCGCAACATGACGACTGCTTGCTGATAATAATAAATTTAAGTTAATAAAAAAGTGATAATAAATTCTGCTCGTTCATTTTATATCCACCAATAGCATCTTTCTCTCGCATACTTTCTCTTCCTCTCCTCCCCTCTCACTCTCTCTCTCTCTATCTCTATCTTTCTATCTTTATTTATCTATCTATCTATCTTTTTCTCTTACGTCTAAGCGAATCGAACTCTACTTAATGATTTTTACTCTAACAAGACCTAAACTACATACGTACTAAGCTACATATGTACATCAGAACTAGTTCCTATGTGTGCTCTATATGTTTCAGAATAACCATTAATATCATAGACCAGTAATATCATAATTTACATCGTTATCATTGATACTTCGAAATGATTATAATGTTACTTCGAAGAATACGATGACGTATATCTCTATTAATACACATAACGATTTTATCCACATGTATATTTATGTACGAAAATTTGAAACGTTTGGATGTTCATATCCAGTTTTCATTATTCATTATCAGAAATATAAAGAGAGACAGACCACGAGTCGGATCGTCGGTAACGTGTCTTTCGATTTTTATTCGCGACGGAAGTGAATATGAAAAATAAAAAAGAGAAAGGAAAAGAACAAAAAAAGGAAAAGAAGAGAAGCAATAGAAAAAGAAACCACGAGCTCGCAGAAGGGTGTTAGTGAAGAAGATAAGGGGAAACGGCGAAAGAAAGAACGCATCGAAGGAGAAGGGAGAAGAAGGCAGACGAAGGTAGACGAAGGGTCGAACCCGAAAGCGCTGGAATAGCTTTCTCTTCGGCAGTGAGCCACGTTCGAGAGTGTGTAAAAGCGAGAAGAAAAAGAAAAAAAAAAAAAAGAAAAAAAGGAAGAAAAGGGAAAATGAAAGAGAGAGAGTGAAAGAGAATGGGCGATAAGGTTAGGCAGGGTGCAACCCCTGAGATATATAGCAGCATGCTCGTGGTTCGACCCTCTTTTCATTCTTGCGTCATGGCATGGTGCTGGTGGTGGCAGCAGTGGATCGTAAAAAATGAAGGAAAGAAAAGAAAAGAGAAAGAGATGAATAATCAAACGGCCCGCCTAATGCTTGGACATTGTTTGAACACTCTTTTTTCTATTACACTCTACTAATATACATATTATTATATGTATATAATATATAAAATGTAAAGGGTGTACCGACAATAGAGTGATACAACAGAACAGAGAATGGATTCCTGGTGAAAAATTAAGCCGATAATGTAAAGTTTTTGCTTATGGAATTTCCATTTTTCGAGAAAAATAATTTTTAATATCTATTTATAAAATAGATATATAAAATAAGTACATTTGTACTTAACATATCATTTAAAATAGAAAAAACGAATCACTTTCCAGATGATTACATTCTGTTCATACAATCAAAGGTCGATGAGGATGACGGGGATTTTAATAAGGTTCTTGATACGAACGACTTTACGCGAGAGAGTAAATTGCCATTGCGTTATTCTAGACAGAGGATCATGTTCACGAATTCTCGGGTAATATATCTTGATATCATTACGGATCGAAGAAGATTACTGTTATCAATACGATAATGGCAACAAGAGGAAGCAGATTATAACATTGCTTGTGTTTGTAAACACAAATACGAATAGAAACGTATCTGTTAAATCGAAACTTACAGTAATTATAAACGAATCGAATAGATATTTATTAAATCGTTTTTCTTGAAAACGGAACCTCATATGCAAAAATTGTATTTTACATTTTTTACTTAGTTTTTTTTTTCGCGTGGAATCAATCATCCTGTCAAGTTATAACATTGTTACTGGAACACCTTGTATAAGATAGTTACATAGTTATACCCTGAGTCGTTGATCCGATCATAATGATAATAACCGATTGATTATTTACCCTTAATTAACGCATACATTTTTGTCCGGCGTTTCACTGTTATAGCAAAACTCATAAAGAGAGTTAAGCTCGAAAGACGAAAGGAAACACGATCCTTGATTGCGAAATTCATGCTACCATAGAAGAAATAAATAACATCCGTTCATCCTCCTCTCTCTCTCTCTCTCTCTCTCTTATCTCTTCCTTCCTTCATCTTTTTCCTCCTTGAAACGTAATTTAGATAGCAGAGGACTGAGAGTCCACCAACACCACCACGGCATTCATTTCACCTTACTATTTATGAAAACTCATTTCTCGAAGGAAACGCCGAGAGAATAAAAAGCCCATCGTTCTTTTCCAATGCTTTCTTCTTCTTCTTCTTCTTCGTCTTTTATTTTTCGTTGTTACCTGTATTCGATTATTACAGGTGTACACATTGCGAAGATGTACATTACAATTTCCTAGATACATGCTCTCTCTCTCTCTCTCTCTCTCTCTCTCTCTCTCTCTCTCTTTCGTGTTATTGTGTTATCGTGATCATGTTAATAGCAAATCTCGTTTCTTCCGATAATCATTAGCCGTGGATCATCGATTTACAGTTGGATATTTTACGAAGTATGGATTTTAAGAGGGGAGGTTAGGCAAGTAAAAAGAAAAAATTAAAGAGACATTGAAAAATTTCTTGAAGTGTTGCAATAATTTTATTCAAAATAGAAAGAGAAAGAGAAAGAGAAAAAGAAAGAAATAAAGAGAGAGAGAGAGAGAGAGAGAGAGAGAGAGGCAGAGAGAAAGTAAGAGAAAATAGGAATAGAAATAGAAAATTCGACTAAGTTCTCGCTTGCCTGGTACAAGTAGATAAACGAGGTGATGTGGATTTTGCCACGGAAAAGCAATTCTCTCCCTCTTTTCCCCTTTTATTCACTTTTTCTCCTTCTTTATTACAACGATAACGGCTCTGGCGAGATGCGGTTAATATGAAGTATCGTAGGAGATGGAGGTAGAGAGGTAAAAGAGGGGACGGGAAAGAGTGCGTGAGAGAGTGAAAGAATGAAAAAGGGAGGGAAAAAAGGAGACAGGGAGAGAGAGAGAGAGAGAGAGAGAGAGAGAGAGAGAGACAAACAGACAGAAAGAGAAAGAGAGAGAGAGAAAGAGGGTGAACCCTATGAACACACGAAGGTTTAGAAAATGTGGAGGAAAAGGAGCAGGGCCAGCTCCCAGGAGAGAAGTTCGTTGCTACGAGGATTTGTAAGGGAAGTCCTCTAGGACCAACCATGCTTAAAGCCCAAACCACCCACACCGACCAATCTTTACAGTTCGTTCGTAAATTTCCTTTCTCTCTCTCTCTCTCTTTCTTTCTCTCTTTACTAGCTTAAATTTTCACTAATTAATTCCTTCGAATCGCGGGCGCGGTTGAACTCGTTTAATAGCAAGAAAAGTGGGGGCGGGGAGCAAAGGGAAGGTGACAGAGGGGGAGAAGGAAAAGTTGGAGAGAACGAGGAAGCCTTCGACCTTTAAACGTTTTACCAAACTAACAAATACCTAGATAGAAAATGCAAGAGTGAGAGGTAGTCATTAAAGAAAAGCGATATCTTTTAAAGAACAATAATTTGATACCTGGTAATTGAAAGTGTAACGGTTAATCAAGATGATAACAACTCACTTAGAATTCCAATTATCGAATTAATAATCCAATCACCGAACTCACCTGAAACAGAAAGATTAGTTATTTGTTAGCTTTATTATCTTCGTTAAAGAAAAGACAAATTCTTTTCTTTTTATCATTAATAGTTGGAATATCAGAGATCAAAGTTTATTTACACGCTGGAAAAAACGGACCCTTAAAAAATATCAGAGGAAAAAGTGGTACGCTGGAATCATCGATATATCGATCGATTGAAAGTCTATATTGTAGGACAATAAAAGATCATCGTCGAAAATCCTATTTTTCCCTCTCTCTCTCTCCCTCTCTCTTTCTCTCTCTCTCTCTCTCACTCACTTTCCTCTGTACGTATTTTTCGCGCGTGCTGACGATTAAAATGAAACACCAAAGGGAAAGTAAAAAAATTTCAGTGAGATCGTGTGTTTACACCATCTCCGATGCATGAGCAAACTAATGCTCGAAAAAATTCGAACGGTTGGCGAAAGATTAAAAAACAAAAAGAGAGAGAGAGAGCGATGAAGCAAGGAAAAAAAAGAAGTGTGCAAAGGTAGGAGAGGGATAGAAAGGGGTTGAAATAAATTTGGTGCTCGAATTACGGTGGCGGCGTGGACGGAATAATTGAAAGGCAGGGCGCGTCAACGATGAGGAGAGCAAAGGGCCGTGGCAAGTGCAAATTGAACCCCGGGACAGGATGCGTTATCGGCGCTGCCGTCAGCTTGTTTGCAAAGTGACTCCGACCATGCAAGCTGAGATGAAAAGAAGAGACAGGAACACGCCCATGGTGACCGGACCAATGGAAAACGACGATTGCGACCATGTTTCGGCATCGAATTTACTTTACTCCCAATTCGATTCGAAAACTTCTATGTCGATCTCTCGCAGATCTATGGAAAAGTTTTAACAAATGTTTTCAACGTTTCTTTCGAATTCCTTGCTTTCGAAACAAATAAAAGTAATGTACTGAAAATGATTCAAACTTATTGGAATGGTCCAAACAAATTTTATATCGTTTTAACGATTTTGAATCATTTATATCGCACAAAAATCTAATGTTTATCATTTGAGTTTTTTTCTGCAAGAGAGCAAAAGAATTTCTTATTTTGTTTATTATTTTCTATATGGCGAAATACGGTTATTATTTTCGCGACTTCTTTCTTTGTCTAGTAACGCGGTCGTCGTTCCAGACATTCTTTCGATGCCTTTCTCTCTCTCTCTCTCTCTCTCTCTCTCTCTCTCTCTCTCTTCCGCCTTCTCTTCTTCCTTCTCCTCCTCTTCCTTCTCTACCTCCACATTCTTCTCCACCTTCTCCACTCCCTCTTTTTTCTACGCTCTTTCTCTGAGTCGACGTTCCGAAAGGCGTACGAGCTGACGTTGATGCTGTTGCGGAGCGAGATTCTAATTAAAAAATTAGCGTTAATTACGACGGCTGCGCTCGCGTACTACAGAGCGCTGCTGCGACGCAGCTAAAGCGAGAAAGGAAGCGTCGAGGCGAAAAAACTCGACCAATGCATTTTAATCAACGCTTTCTCCTTACTCCTCCTCTCCCCCCCCCCCCCCCACTCTATCTATCTATCTTTTTCTGCGCATTTCTGTTTTTCTTCTTCACGAAACGTTTTCCTCTTTTACTTTCCGTCGGTCGCTTTCGCTTCTCTTTTTCTTTGAATCCTTTGGCTGAGCTCGAAAGATAAGGGGATCCTTCCCAAACTCGGGGTACACACCCCTGCTTTCTTCTATCACCACCACCACCACCACCATCACTACTACTATCACCAGCGGCACCATCACCACCATTACCAACAACGTACACAGACACTACTCTTTTTCGTTTTTTGAATTTCTCCAAGCTTACGGGATCTTTCCTGCCCCTGATGCGTCTCGGCTTGCGTTCACGACTTGAATTCTTTATTGAAGCGAAATTCTTCTTGTGGCTTTCGCCAGATTTTTTTCAACCCGTTCTCTAACGTCTGCCTTCGAAATCGTACGAAAACTTCTAATACCTTCAAACGATGTTTATCGGTATCTTCCGAAGTTATCGAATAAGCTCATCGTATATTTTCGTACATTTAATTACTCGTACTACGTTTGCCTAAGACTCATTAATCATTTCGATAATTACACGATCTCGATCGATGATAGATTTGCGAGAAACTGAGTTCAAAATATAAATAGATGGAATAGAGGGACAGAGAGAGAGAGAGAGAAGAGAAGAAAGGAAAAAGAAAGAAAACATTATTTAAAACGACACTAATATAACAAGAAGAGTCTTCGTTGGTCCATTGTCTTTTCCTTGCAGGATTCGTCGATAAAAGCGAGACGAAGGTTTTATAAGAATCTTCCCCTAGGAACCCTCCAATAGCGTCAACCCAACGGTATTGACGTTGTCTTGTCTTCAACAGAGAGAAAAGCAGGACCCATCCTTGTCGGGGGCAACGCTATCGGTGAATTAATAAAAACGACGAAAAAACGCCTTTTTTGCGCCCTCTAAAAGAGGAAGGGAGGGAGAAAGAGAGAGAGAAGAGAGAGAGAGAGAGAGGGAAGGACTAAATAAAAAGATGGATGAAAGCAGAGAAAGTGTATGTATATGATAGGAGATAAAAAGTGGATGAAATGTTACTTTTAATCGCGTGAAGCGGCTCGTAAAACAATGTCCGTTCAGCCGAGTATCAAAAGAAGGGCGAGGTCGGCCCTTCGCTTTTGATATCTCCATCGGTATTTCAAGGGTACACTCGACATCTTTTAACCTCCGTCACTCGAAAGCCAACACTATCGTCGTTGCTCCACCTACGTAACCGGATCTTGAGATACATATTGCCCTATGTGAGAGAATAGAACGATAGATTTAGCGTTAATAGGGTTAATTACTCTTGATCGGTGCGAACATCCCTCATGTTATTGGATGTTTCCTGTTACCTTTTTTTTTTTTACTTTCTTGTTCTTTCACTTATTTTTTCTTCTCCAGCTCCTTCCTTTTCTCTTTTTTCTTTCATATCTTGCCTATCTCTTTTCTTATTATCGGGACTAAGGAAATTTCGTAGGGTGAAATGGAGGGGGGAACGGTAGGAAGAAAAGGAAGAAAAGATTCCCTTTGTCTGGAGTTCTTCATTAACCCCTTTTTTCCCTCAATCCGCACCGATTTAAATAGGAGACCAGCGCCGTTAGTTATCTGGAATAAATCTCACAGCTTTCCCTTACGAGTGTAAGAGAAAGACAGGTAGAGAAAGAGGAGAGAGAGAGAGAGAAAAGAGAGAGAGAGGGAGAGAGAGAGAGAGAGAGAGGGAGAGAGAGAGAGAGAGGTAAAAGGAGAAACGACGAAAAGCCTCGGAGCTTAATTGAGAATTTCTCCATTCTCTTCCTTCCTTCCGTTCTCTTCTCTTCTCTCCGTAACCCTAGTTCCCTCCTCCCCTTTCCCCTGATCTCTTCCACAGCGCGACGTGGTTGATTAATTCGATTTTAATCTTAAACCGCGCGTATGATTCAAGCGCGTATTCAACGTGACAATAATTGTACTCCATTCAGTGATATTATGGTGACCCTTTTGTCTCCTCATATCCTTTCTATTCCGACGAAATATCCGATTTTTCTCTTCCTATCCTTGTTTTTCTTTATTTTCTTTTTTTCTTTTTTTTTTTTTTTATTCGCAATACGTCATCCCTCTTGTTCCTTAATCTTATTTTCTATTATCAAATGTTGAAAAGAAAAAAAAAAAAAAAGCAACGACATCTGTTATATTTATTCATTTTCGTTTTTAAAATGGGAAACGAAGGGAGCGGAGAAGTTGTGGGCACCAAGTGGTGGAGGAGAAAAAAGGAAGAAAAACTTTGCGATAATCGATGACAGTTCGCGGATAACCATTCGATCGGCCAACAGTATCGAAGTCTATGGGGTGAGGAGGTGGAGGGTTGAAACTGTATTGAGTGTCGGCGGGCAACGTCGATGAGTGTATCCATTGGGAGCAGATTTGATTGGGGAATAGGATGTATTCGAAATCACTAGGAAATCGACAGCTAATTAAAGGAGAAGAAGAGGAACATATAGAGAAAGAGAGAAACAGAGAGAGAGAGAGAGAGAGAGAGAGAGAGAGAGAGAGAGAGAGAGAGAGAGAGAGAGAGAGAGAGAGAGAGAGAAAGAGAAAGAGAAATGAAGCGGGAGAGTTAAGCCTGAAATCGTTCGTATAAAGAGTCACGGTGGTCCCTCATTGTCGAGAGCAGCCTATTCATTTGCCGTATTATCTGGTCAGATCACGTGCGGTCGATACTCATCTATAATTTGGTGGCTGTTCCCCCATCAACCGTCTCTGAAAATCCATCGTCGAATTGCACGTTTTCTATTCTATCTTCCCTCTTTTCTATTTTTTTTTTCTTCTTTTTTCCTTTTCCTTCTCGAGCTTCTTTTTAACCGGACGAAATTGAAAGAAAATATTATCCAGTTAACCGATCGTACTCATCCGAGAAGTAACGAGCCGACAGGACGAGAATAAGGAAGAGGTGGAAAGTCGACTGGTTGACCGAAATAGATGATCTTTGACGACATCCGTGTTTACGAATCTGCTAAAGAGAGAGAGAGAGAGAGGGGGGGGGGGGAGACTCGTTCAAAGCGTCTCGTTAGCCAGAGCACGCTCGATTTGAGAATTTTATCGGGTCGAGTCAAACGTTGATGTAAAACGCTAATCGAGCTCCTCCTCTTCCTCCTCCTCCTACAACATACCTTTGAACCTCTTTTTCTTTATCTATCTTTTTTAATTTTTTCTCTCTCATGGAAAAGGAAAAATGAAAGAAAAAAAGAAAATTTTCGAAAAGTACGAAACTAGGAAAAGCAAGGGACGAGATTACATTCGAATTCTCGATGCTCTCTAACTCGTGTATATCTTTTCTTTTTAATAAAACGATACTCAAACCGTAATATCATTGGGAAGTGAAACAATTTAACAGGATGGTTGCTTTGCACGGTACTGTCGAGTATTCGTTGATTTACAATTAGTCAGGCAATCGATCGGTCTGCTAGTTTCTTCCTAACCTGATAATACTTACATACATATATACATATATACATATATACACACACACATATGTGTGTGTGTGTGTGTGTGTGTGTGTATGTATATTTAATATATAAAGCTGCCGACAAAAAACGTCCTTTCGATCTCCCAAACGGGTAAAAGGGATTGGTAGGGTGGTAACTCGACAACGCGAAGGAGTAGAGGAGATTAAAAGGCAGTCCTCGATTGCCAGAGACATATGCGCGAGCTAGCTACGTTCTATTACTAGCATCACTACTACAACTACTGCTGCTACTACTACCACCACCTCTACTACTATTACTTCTCGTTGAGTAATTGTTGCGATTTATCAAAACGATATGTTGGGGACGTATTAAGGGCGGTCAGCTGGCGCATAATCTTCGTAGGAACACCATTGTCGAAGGGTTCCACGCGGATCGTAAAAAATCGGCTTTGCCTTTGCCTTCGCCTTTGCCTAGGCATATCGCTCTTATCGCAGTCTGCTTTTTCTTCTTTTTTTATTTAAATCGCACGCTTTTCGTTCAGCGAAAAACATACTATCGCGACGGGTAAGCTTGGATATTCGTGAGACTCGTAAAGCAATCGCGAACGAAACGCCAAGCTCGCGTCTCTTTCCTCTTCTTTTCTCTTTTCTTCCCTTTCTTTTTCTTTTCCTTTTCAATTCTTTTTTTTTTCATTTTTTGTTTCATCGTTAACGAAACCGCTGATTTTGGGATCCATTGAGCGGGTGATATTAAATCCCTTCCGGAAACTCGAGTCATTATCCAGTTTTTCGATTGATCTCAACTGGCTGGTTGGAATAATGAAACGAAAAAGAGAAAGAAAAATACATTAAAGGGAATTTAATGACAAATCGTAAGATAAATAAATCATTTTCATTTATCTGACCATCGCAGAAGCATTCCTAGCAATTAGTAGAGATATAAATAATCAAGGGGTAGTTTCTTACTATGCCTGAGAACGTTAGGGCTAAGGCACACCTATCTGGAGACATTAAACAAGGCGATATTCCACGCTGTGTGGGGTGTCCAAAAGTCGATTAATCCACCTACATTTTAATTCATTCCCATTTCTACGTGAACCCCCTCTCTCTCTCTTTCTCTTTCTCTCTTTCCCTTTTCTTTCTCTTGACAACGAAAAAGAGAAATAGCGAGACTATATCGGCAAGTCCATTCGTTACGGGAATTATCCAAGCATGGGATCTGAAAGAGCGAATGCCTAGTCGTTGCCGCGAACCCCGAAGAGGGCGTCGACAGAGAAAGAAAGATAGAAATATATATATATATATATATATATATATATATATATATATATATATAAAGAGAGAGAGAGAGAGAGAGAGAGAGAGAGAGAGAGAGAAAGGGACTGGCTGGTTTCGACGGGACTTTTCGTGATGCAAAAAGAGTGGGCTGGTGGAAGGGCTTGTCAAAGCAGCCAGAGACCGCTCGTAGTCGTTCGGCCGTGCTATCAGCTGGCTATCGTTTCGACGTGTATTCAGAGACGAAAGCAGAATGTATTCGAGTGACTCTATAGTCACCTTGGGAATACTCGCTTTCGTTTGCCTGCTACTACTGTATTTTCATGCTGAAGAGGGGAGAATGAAATTCTCTCTCCCTCTCTCTCTCTCTCTTTCTCTCTTTTATTCTTTATGTAGGGTGATGAGCGAGAGAGAGAGAGAGAGAGAGAGAGAGAGAGAGAGAGGGAAATACTAGCTATGTATTCGTGTGTGCAAAACGCGACTCGGTCGTTCTCTGCTGATTGCACGTACGTGATACGCGTACGGTCTTCCAGACTATCCAGCCGGTTACTACTCGTTCTAGTCGTCCCTCGAAAACTTCGTCAAAGGAAGGTTCCAAGGGATATATGTAGGTATATGTGTATATATGTATGTGGATATATCTATGTATGCAGATATATGTACATATCGTACATACACAGGATGGCTATGATCATGGAATGGTAGAATACTCTATCTCTATCTATCTATCTATCTATCTATCTATCTATCTATCTATCTATCTATCCATCTCTCTCTCTCTCTCTCTCTCTGTCTCTCTCTCTCTCTCTCTCTCTCTCTCTCTGTGTCTGTCTCTGTCTCGTTGGTCTCGTTTAAAGATGCTTTCATTCAACTCGAAATAGTAAATGTCCCTAATACTATGATTTTCGGTCAGCGGCTTTGCTTGATATCTACATTCGATTTTGGAAATACCTCGAATCGTTAATGACTTTGATCAATATATAATCACTTTGAGAGATCACATGTTGATTTTGTTACACGTTCCACAAAACGAGTAATGGCACAACACATGAAATTCTGCAAACGTATTTGAATCGATATTTTCAATGTTTTTCTGATTTCCCACGGAGCTTATCTCGTGATTTCTTTATACAGAAATAATACATACATATATTCATATATATGTATGTATGTATTCATCACTACGTCTATAAATATATATTTGCATGTATATGTATATAGGTCATTAACGATCATTACATTGGCACACACACACACACACACACACACACACATTATTTTTATTATTATTATAATAGAATAAATTTTTTATAGATACGATATATAGAGTCAATGAAAATAAGCAACAAGATAGCTTATTGAATTCCCCATCATTGTAACAAAAAAAAAACGTTTTCTGTATAATTATATTAATCGTAAAGCTCGATATTCACAGGTATTTCAATTTTTGATTAGTGACGGACATAATTATCAGTAATCTAGGAAAATACAACAGTAAAAGAGAATATAATAATGATGGTATAACATATAAGAGATAAAAAGGCTGAATAATCAAAGAAGATGGATGATTTGCAATGATACGATTCGCTCGTATTAGTTTTTCAATTATCGCTTTTAAATTAACAAAAGATACCATAGAATGCCGTGAATTTCAATGTGTCCGAAGAAATTTGAACAGCCGTCAACGCATGATTGAATTTCTTTTATTCATTTTACAGAAATTTAATTGAATACATCATGGTAGGAGAAATTTTGTCGAATACGATTTTTTCTTTTTCTTTTCTTTTCATTATTGTATAAACTATCGGAAAGAACAAACGATGATAATATCGCGGATTGAAATTATTTGGATCGGGAGGTTACGCGATCTATGAAATGGACGCGATTGGTGGACATGAAAGAGGGATGAAAACGAGGGTTGAAGAGGATGGGAACACCGACGATAACCACCGCTCGACGCCGTGAATATGCATGGCAAAAAAAGTCTGCGCGTGCGAATCGGTAATTGGATTCGTCATTTTCCGCGTTTTCTATGGATGCTAAAAAAGAAATTGTGGATGAGGAGAGAGAGAGAGAGAGAGAGAGAGAGAGAGAGAGAGAGAGAGAAAGAGTAAGAGAGGAAACACGCGATAGGTCCATCCGGCTCGTCGATTTTGTCAGTTTTCTTCCCTTCTTTTGCTTCCTCTCTCTCTCTCTCTCTCTCTCTCTCTCTCTCTCTCTCTCGTTTGCAATTGATTCTTGTGCGAGAGCACAACGAAGTCGGAGTTTCATTGAAGAGAAAAAGCTTTGAAAACGGATGAGAAAAAAGAGAGAAAGGAGGGAAAGAGAGAAGTGAAAAATGTGCGAGCAGAAAAATCTCAATTTTTCGTTCGATCTCTCCTCTCTCCGAGCTATCGAAAATGTTTTTTCTATCCAACCCTTTCTTTGTTTCAATAGAAGCGAAATCGTAAATACGTAAAATCGTAGATTTGTTGAAATTTGAATAAATAGAGAGATCGCAGATATATATATATTAGAGGGATCAGAATAATTAGCTGAAATTTACTTGGTTAACAAGAAATTACTCGGTTAAAATTCAACATAAAAATATAACGGCATAGAAATTAAAATGGTGAAAATTAACGATTTAACAGGTTTACGATTGAATTAGAAATGCGAAAATTATCGAGAACTAAACTATATGGTAAATTATAAGAGTATAGTTTTGAGTAACGATATAAAAGAAGAAGAAGAAGAAGAAGAAATAAAGAGATAGATATCTAGGTACATCGACGAACCCTAGAACGATCGTAGATTAATCCGAGATATCGAAGCCCGATAGATAGGGTGACTGCTCCCTCTTGATTTATTTAATTTCGTGCTTCGATTTGTAGCACAGATCGAACCGCATCGATAAGTCCGATCAGGATGGTAGAACGTGAGTGGCTCGCTGATGAAATTACGTGCCACACCGAGAAATAAATCCGTTATTATCATTATTGTTGCCGTTCTGTTCGTTGGTATTGTT
Organism: Dolichovespula sylvestris; assembly: GCA_918808275.2. Taxonomy (NCBI): domain Eukaryota; kingdom Metazoa; phylum Arthropoda; class Insecta; order Hymenoptera; family Vespidae; genus Dolichovespula; species Dolichovespula sylvestris. The sequence continues at coordinate 1,743,034 of OU964962.1, read as the reverse complement.
AAATTTTTCGACCGCAATACTGTCCTTCGATTTAGTTAAAATTCATCGTGTTTATGGCTCAACATCTCGAATTGTACGTCGTTTGGTATAGCGATTAATTTTCACACAAAATAGGACGATGTTACCAGAGCTAATTCGAATTTTAATACGTTTGCGTGTATGTCTCCTCTATACACGTTTCTATGTATTATACCGCTAAGGTTAAAGCTCCCGACCGGGCAGCGCGCATATGGATTTGTTTAATGAAGTAAAATTTTGTTGACGGGGTTAAATATGACGATCAAATATGTCGATCAAATATTGCGGAAGGATTTTATTTGCCTCTCCGAACGACAGGGCCGAGTGATATATGATTAACTCAAATTATATTCGTATCGTTCAATGGTCACTCGAAAGCGTCATTTCTATTCGTTTGACATACCGTAATCGAAAACTGCATGTGACCCTCCTCTACCACTCCCTTCCTCTCTCCCTCCCTCCCACTCTCCGTCTCCCCCACCTGCTAACCCACCCAACCAACAAGCAGCTCTCCTACTCATCTTTCACCTCGAAGCAACGCGTAAAATAATAATGTTCGTGTTTATTGTATTGATCGAAGACTTTTCGTACTTTCGGATCGTCGAGCTTTATCTTAAGTGAACGAAGAACGTTGAAACGCGAAGGATCGAAAAGAAAAAAAGAAAAGCGAGTAGTAAGACTATCTGTCTTCGTTTATCGTCCTTTATCCGTCGATAAAAAGGGATGCGAAGGATCTGCGAAGCTTTCGTACCGCAGAGAAAAGAAAAGAGACCGGACCTCGTAAGATCCCATTTAATTAAGCGAATTCCCTGATCCAAGCCTTCGAAAGCCGATCTCCTTCGAGTCTCGTAATCAACATGGCGATCGAGGAATTGGAATCGGTGTGTGTGTGTGTGTGTGTGTGTATTAGTAGTAGTAGTAGTAGTTGTAGTAGTAGTAGTAGTAGTAGTAGTAGTAGTAGTAGTAGTAGTAGTAGTAGTGGTACTAGTAGTAGTAGTAGTATCTATGTACGTACGTATGTATGTACGTATGTGTGTGTGCTTGTATGCGTGTGTTTTACAGCGGCAGACAACCAGCCGTGCATTAAAATCGTATCGTCAATAAGCCAGTGTCGATTTTCAGCCCCGATAAGGCCATGCTAAAAGAGCGAACCTTTTTTCTCTCTCCCTACTCTCTCTTACATTCTATCATATAGTATACGGATTCGTTTGTGTATGTGTGTGTGTGTGTGTGTGTATATAAGGTACACAGCATACAAACACAAACGTAAACGCATACAATGGAGACAAACGTATGCGTTTGGGTACGTAGGGTAGATCTCTTTCACCGATCATCCGTGTTTTATCAGACTGGAATTATGCCGCCCTATCTCTGCCGTATTTTCGGACCACTTGGTCCAATCGAGAGAGACTATTTTCTCTCTCTTTCTCTCTCTCTCTCTCTCTCTCTCTCTCTCTCTCTCTCTCTCTCTCTCTCTCTCTATCCCAGCCGAGATCTCGCGAGCACGCTTTTCCAAAGCTCCCGAAAAGAAGCGGAAGAAAATCTATTCCATAGGAAAGTCCCACGTCCGCTGTTTCGGTCCACCATCTCCCTCCTCTCACCCTTCAATACCCTTCTCCCTCTTTTCAGCTTTCTCCCTTTTCCAACCTTTTTGATTCGTTTCTCCTTTCTAAATCGACGCAATCGTGTAGTCGGATTCTAAGCACGTAAGCTTTTCCTATTTATTGCACCTTTTTTGGCTAGCCCGGTTTCACCTAAATCATTGCGCATCTCCCTTATTGAATAGGATACTTCACGAAACATCCCTCCCATGAACGATCCTATCTTTTCTCTCTCTCTTTCCATCCTACTTTTTCCATTTTTTCTTTTTTAATTCTTTATCTGTTCCTTCGTCTTCCCTCTTCTTTCCGATTTTTCATTTTTTTTTTTTTTTTTTAATATATAACTTTTAAATTTCACGAGATAAATTTCTATTAGATCACGACGATCTTCTAAATTACGAGATGTTCAATCGTAATACGTTTTTATTTTACATAGTAAAACCTCCAACGGCTTGCGATAAATCGACAAGGTACGTACATGTATATATAGTTAAGTAAAAAATGATATAGGATTCTGGTCGCTTTCGAAGTAGTCAAATGTTAGTTGGAAGGCTGAGCTCCGTTAATATTAGATTCGCCTGCTTGGAAACGATCCATATGGGAGTTTCGGTGACATTGATAAAGGCGTTCGATCCGCAAAATGCACGTCTCTTACCCTAGATGTTATTTTTATAACCGATCTCGAGTCTAATTTACGTTCGACTCTATCCATATCACGAATATTCTATTTCGATTTGTTCGCATTAGAATTAATATCATATCGAGTAAGAGCGTATGTAAAAGTTCGATCGATTTATATTCAGGAACATTCAGGGACGTTCTCGAAAGTAGAGAAAGGAAAATTCTGACAAGGTCACGATCTCAAGAGTAGTTCGAGAGGGTTCGGTCGCTCGTGGAAATCAAATCTTCAAATTTGTCGTGCGATCAAACGGTCGTCGTCGGGTCAAAGGTCGAAAAGGAAAGGGTCTCTCGTCCCTTCTCTCTCTCTCTCTCTCTCTCTCTCTCTCTCTCTCACTCACTCTTTTCTTTCCGTTTTTATTTTTCTTTTTTTTTTCTTTCGAGAAAGCATTGAAGTCGCGGAGGTTCTTTTCGTTCTGTCTTTCTATCTCTAGTTCTCTTATCCGACCTCGTCCCTTTCTTACCTCAAACCTACTCGTTTTCGATTCAGCAGAAAGCCGTTGGAAAAATTTCTTTTGAAGAAGTCCGCGACGCGGATTACTTTGCACTGCTTCGTAGAGAGACCAAGAGAGGTTAATCAAAGGATACTATCGAGCGAGAGGAAGGGGATAAGACGAGACTCTGGCGATCCAGGTGTTAATGAAGAGAGTTCAAAGGATCTACTTCTTCCATCGAAAGGGTAATAAGCAATAAAGGGAGCCGAGTGGGGTGTTGTCGAAACTGCAACGAAAGGATCGAAAGTAGTCGCGTGATTCTTTTCTCTCTCTCTCTCTCTCTCTCTCTCTCTCTCTCTCTCTCTCTCTCTCTCATCAAAGAAACAAGACAAGGAAGGATGATGAGCAAGAGAAAGAGGAATAGGTATGTAAAAATGCATGGGATCACAACGGGTGTATATTTCGAATATTTCTGAACATGTCTACGTTTCTTCTTAAACTATCTTCTTCCCCAACCCCTCTTATATTCCTTCTTCCATTTTTATTTTCTTCGTACATCGTCGCCAGTAATTTTAGCAATTTCCCGTCGTCGTCTTCTCTTTTAATGCGTTCAATGTTCTCCGTTTCCAACTCGCAGCTGCCTATCGTCGTCTTTATCTTCTCTGACTGTACACAGTATCCTAAACATTACTACGATTGAAGATTCGCAGCAAACGTTCTCTCTCTCTCTCTCTCTCTCTCTCTCTCTCTCTCTCTCCAGTCTCTCTCTTTCTTTCTCTTACGCACTCATTCATTCTTTCACTTAGGACCTTGATTCGAGCACGAGTTCATCTTTAAGTAGAACAATTGGGCTCAATTAAAGAACAAGAGTTCAATAGTTTCAAAATTGTACAATGTCTAGAACGTAGCCAGTGAATATTTCGTATCATTGTAATTAAGAATACAATTTCTTTTGCTTTTTCTTTTTTTCTTCCTTCTCGCAATGCATTAAAGATAATCGTCCTCTTCGAATAAAAGATGGGTACACACTGTTCGAATGGAAAACACGTACAATGCATAACGTGCAGTTACGCTTGGCACTCCTCGTCCGGTATCTTCGGCAAATAGAAAACAACTTCTGCTGTATCTAAATCCAAACCCTATCGGATAGTACGACTTTACGAATCTGCCTCTCGTTAAAGTTCTTGTATTGTCATTAGTCGAAGCGCGGGTATATATGTATGGAATTAAAATGATATGTCACCTCTTGTCTGTTGGAATTATAAATCAGTTGGCAGCGAAGAAATCTCCGGCGTCACTTTTAAATCTGCACATTTTCTTCGTCGGTTTTATTTAAATGTCTTATTAAATGATATTTCAGATAATTAGAAAGGAGAGAGAAAGAGAGAGGGAGAGAGAGAGAGTGAATATATATGCGTACATAAATCTGTACAATCTGCAATCACATTTGATAAGTAAATTAACTGACATATATGGCTGAAATAAATAATCAAACTCTTCTCGAGATTATGTAAAATTTTCGAAACCGAATGAACGTTAATACAGATGTTGATAAACCAGTGTACTAAATGAAATATGTCAAGAATTTGAACAAGTAATTTTCTGTTTTAACAATAAAAAGAAAAAAATACACGAAATGCCATAATGAAAAATGAACGGATGAAGTATATTCTGTTAAATCCAAATTACATTGTTACATAATGGGTTTCAGATATTAATTCGATTTTGAAAAGTATACAAATATGTTTAACTCGTTCGTTTTAGGAGTTAATAGAGACGCTAAGATCGAAACTGACATCGCGGTTGTTAATTAACAATTGACAAATGAGTCCGTCACGTTTTCTCTCGTTTAAGAGAGAGATCTTTCGGTATACAGGAAGGAGCAACTTCGTGATAGTTCCAAACAAGCGCACACGAGAATCTAAAACATCCTGGTCGTTGTCATTGTCGTCGTCGTCGTCGTCGTCGTCGTCGTCGTCGTTGTACGAACAGCGAAACTTTAGGACAGATGGCCGTCGTTTCATCGTGAATTCTCGCGAGCGAAACCGACGAAGACGAAAAGGGAGACGGAGAGGAAGACATGAAAGCGTGGTTACAACGGCATGAGATCGCTCGGTCATTTGTCTCGTTGGCAGCTCACTCGTAAAACGACAAATGTTGACAATGCACGCTAGCGACGTTTTTGAACCAACTTGCATAGCGAGATAATAAAAATCATCGTTTCCATTTTTCTCATTTTTTAAACTTATATTCCATAATTTAAAATTGTAATTACAAAAAAAAAAGGAAAAAAATTGAAAGATTGAAACTTATGAATGATTTCAAATTAGACAGAAAATAATTCAATAACATCATTGACGCACACGTGCGCACTCTCAGAAATACACAGTACTCTCTTCTAAGAGCCATATATCATTATCGAGAATATCAGCCACTGCGAACTCATTGGATACTCGCTGAGAAAACGTATAGATAGAAAACACATTGCCACGTTTATCCAAGCTTAGGCATCTTTAGTCAAGCACGTAGTTAGTCTTCAATAAGGTGTCGAGCCGGGCAATAAATAAACAGTGAAAGTAGATTACTAAACAAAACGAGCTATGGGTTTGTCTGGCGCCTCTACCTTTCAAATATCAATGCAACACTCATGGGTCTATACGATCACCGAGGACAATAGACCACACATGAGATTGTTTAATCATTTCAAACGAACTATCCTGACACGTCCAAAACCAATGAGGATATTTTGCTTTCCCTTTCCAGGCAATTTTTACTTAAATTCCTCCCTTTCCATTTCCCGTTTCATATTCATTATTGCCTTCGAGAATAGTTCGAGAGAAATCAAAAGTCAGTCGATAATAACAGTTCGTACTCAAGTAAGATAATAGTAAGACGATCGAATCTTACCAATATCACTAGCTGGTATTCAGCACAATTTAAGTCGATTCAAGTATTGGTCAAGTCACTGGTCATCCCTAATTCCGAGGTAGCCAACATAATTAATTACACTTAACAAAACAAGCGTATCACGACAACTGTATCCCATTTCTTCAAAATATATTGTTATTATTTTAATTCGCGAAGTATCCTTTATCGCGCATCTACCTCGCAGGCTCCACGGGATCCATAAAAAAATCACGTTCTCCCATTAATTAACGGTAACATGGCGAGCGGTATTTTACTAAAGATCTTCAACGGTTTCCGAGCCTTGTGTCGCCGCCCTTATTCATCCCGACCAGTGGGTCTATGACCCTGATAATTAGAAAGAGACGTGAGACAGATCCTCCGTTTGAATTCACCAACATCGCTGGCTCGGTACGAGAAACGCAACTAAACGCGCTCTCGTAGTTGCGTCTTTACGAGGAAACGAATATAATAAAATAAATAGAAGAAATAAACATATATTACAAAACGATATTTTTTTTTTCTTAAAGTGGTCTTCCATAAATATCTCTATAATTTTTTGTTCGGAAGATATCGGCTTCAAAATATTACCGCTCGTAATGTTGTATAAACCTGTTTATAGCGGGGCAGGAGGGTAGTAGTGGTGGTGGGGGGGGGGGGGTTGGCAGGAGAAGAAACTGTTTACGTCGCCCCACCAACCGAGTGTTTAAGTAAAAGGAATTTACATGTTATAGATTACTTTGCCAATGACTTTTAAAAAATTACGTAGGTCATTATATCAACGCGAACATTTAAACATCTTCCATTTATATGGAAATAACTTCAATATTAATTATAAGAATCACGGGAGCCTCGAAGAAGAACCATTTTGGGAACATACACATCTATATTATATCATATTATAGTAATTAAAGTTGCATTTGTCATAAACATTCTGTTATATATATTCGTTTGAAAATTTGCCATTACACAAATTACGTTACATGTAAATGTAATTTTTAATAGGGTATAAAATTAAAAAAAAAAAGAAAGAAAAAGATATAATTATATCATCGACTTATGTCAAATCATTTGTTCATACTGATACACAAGATACTCGAATTTTTGGACAGTAATAAAAAGTACGTGTTGTGTATTATCCGTGAGAAGACATATATAAACTATCCATCGGCTATTGGCTAGACACGCGACCTCATCGTTGTCGTCTGGCAAGATAGAGATTACTGACCGTTGCTAGTATCCGATAAACGATAAGAGATTAGAGGCGCACGTGGCTGGTAAGTAGAGAAGGGAACGCGATTGCCTCTGACGGGACTGTTCGGATTATGTCATCGAAGGATGAAATAGAAAAGATTAGAACGGCAGGATGCTGGGCCGATCGTTATGGTACTTATCTAACCATCTCCGTAACATAACGTGCATTGAGATTAGACTATACCCTACCTATACTCCTTGCCCTATTATTCTACTCTTTCTTTCTTTCTTTCTTTCTTTCTTTTTATCTTCTTTTTCATTCTATTGGATAAGCGTATGAGAAATATTCTAACTCCATTGGCTCGATCCGTTCTCATTGATGGCGGTAGAACGATAATTTAGATGGGAGAAATAACGAACGAGATAGAAAAAAAATAAATAAATAAAAAAGACAAAAATCAAAAGAAATATACAAAAATTATCTCTTTAACGTATAATAAAAGAACACTCGAGGGATAACGTAAGCGCGAAATATGAGCTTTTTGATTATTCATGTAGCAGTATTCGGCCATATCTTTCGTGGCAGGAGCAACGTGAATGATTTTATCTCGTATAACCGAAGACGGTAGCGTTGCGGTTAACGAGCGATCATTTCTCGGGTCACGTAGACCAGGTAGAAAAGAGAGAATGTGAATGGTAAAGAGGAGAAGAATAAAGAAGAGAGGGAGGGGTGAGATGCGGCGTGCTTTGTTGAGATAGATGAGAATGACACGAAACTCCGTTGCTTCTCTTTCCTCCTCACTCTAAAGCATCTAATATTTTCCTCTCTCTCACACACACTCTCTCTCTCTCTCTCTCTCTCTCTCTTTCTCTTTCCTTTTGCTATCTTCCTCTTCTCTTCTGTAAAGGGAGCATGCTTCTCTGAAAAACGAGAGTGTTTATCAAGGCACGTTTAGCGTAATCTCACCTCCCGAGGCACTCGCGTAATTAGGGTCTCCTTCTCGTAGCGTTCTCTTCAACCACATAGATACATAGACGCACAATATCACATATATGACTCTTTAATACACCAACACATCTTTGATAGTCGAAAGTCACACTAATTCGTTCCCTTTCTTATATTTTTCCCCCTTTTCCTTCGTCTCATCTACTTATTCTCTCTTTCTCTCTCTCTCTCTCTCTCTCTCTCTCTCTCTCCCTCTTTCTTGTTCTAGAGTTCCCCAGCTTTTGATTTCTCTTTCTTTAGTATTCGTCTCTTGCCGTCACGTTACTTGCTCTCCGAGCTCTAATTTGGATTGGAGAAGAAGTTGAGATAGAGAAAGATAGAAAGAGAGGGAGAGAAAGAGAGAGAGAGAGAGAGAGAGAGAGAGAGAGAGAGAGAAAGAGAGACAGAGATAAAGGAAGTCGAGGGGTAAAACTCGCGAGAAATTCTCTCTCGACTGTTGCTACTCTATCTTCCGTTACCTCTTTCTCCATTCTATTTTACCCTTCTTCGTATTTTTCTCTCTTTCTCTCTCTCTCTCTCTCTCTCTCTCTCTCTATCTCTCTCCCTCTCTCTTTCTCTTCCCATCAACTTGTCTTTCTCTTTCTTTCTCCTTTTCTCTTGGTCTCTTTTACTGAGAAGAATGGATTACACTGGGCGCCGGGTTTATTCGTTTCGCCTTGATGCTCAGTGACGTGCGTACTGGAGCGTTATCCGACGATGGTCTTAATTTATGTGGAGCGGATGGATCGTATTTCGACGTAAGTACATACATATGCTTGCTCGCACACATACACATACACACGTCCGCGCGCGCTTATATATACATGTACTAATATAAATGTAATTCTATAATAAGAACCTATATGATTCCCTAAATACGAATAACGAAAAGGTAGAGAAAGAAGGATAGACGGATAGATATAACGAACGAATCAACGAACTCTGAACGAGTTGCAATCGTCGTAAACGCTCATCCTGGGATTTATTCATGATCCTACTTTCTCAAATTCCAAAATTCTCCGACTATTTTGCAAACGTGAACAATGCCAACGAAATACATATATTCGCTTTTTGCTTTAGGAAGAGCACATAGAGAAAGAGAGGACAAAAGATAGAGAGAGAGAAAGAGAGAGATAGAGAGAGAGAGAGAGAGAGAGAGAGAGAGAGAGAAAGAGATGAGAGGGGTAAACATAACGGAGCGAACTGCGTGCGAGTATTATTTGTCAAGAGACGCGACGAGCTGCAGTATTTCCGGTCGAATAATTAGCGGCGCGAGCGGTCATTGTACGATTCACGACTAAATACCGATTTTCTCCATAGAGAATTACACGTGGATTGGGGTCTCTCGACTTGAGCGTGTATGCGAACGAACGAACGAGCTTCGCGCGTTTTTGACTCGATTGGATTGTACTGCCGATATCGCACGATATTTGTTGAAGCTCTCTCTCTCTCTCTCTCTCTCTCTCTCTCTCTCTCTCTCGCCCTCTTGCTCTCTGCCTGTCTCACTCTCTTTCCCTATCAGAGTCTCTTTATCTCTCTGTTTCTCTCTGTCTGTCTGTTTATCTGTCTATCGGCCTCTCTCTCTCTCTCTCTCTCTCTCGCTCTCCTTCTCTTTCTCTTTTGGTACATTTTCTATGCACCCTTGTCAACATACGAAAAAAATACAAGCAATTTGACGTACGACCTATATTTCCATCTTGTAGCACCACCCACGTTTTTCGATTAAAAATACGTTTTCTGAATAGAGGTTGCACGACAAGTTGGGTTAGTCCGCGTTTTGTAAAGCTTAATTCTGTATTTTCTTCTTTTTTCTTTCTCTTTCTTTCTCTCGCCCTCCTTTTCTTTTTCTCTGTTCATTTTTCTTTCTCTTTACTTATACTTTTTTTTTATACTTTATATACTGTATTATTATTTTCCACCATGTTATATAATTTCATAAATCCATGTTTCTACCATTTAGATATTCCGTACAATTTTCACTTACCTACGTTTCTGTATATCGACATTTTGTTTTAATTTTACGATGAAAAATAGATTATTCTCGTGCTTATTCCTCCGAATACACCATTCGTTCTTTCTATTTCCTTTTGTTCCTTTTCTCTTCCATCGATGTAATATCGAAAATATACTTCCCTATTTTTCAGCCAGCTTCGTTAATAATAGCTGAAATCAACTTGTTTTCAATGTATCGATTTGATCCTTCTAATTTGATGTTCTCTGATTTCCTTGTTATTTTTAAACGAAATCATGATATCGAAAAACGGTCCAAGTTGATAGAAAAAAGAAAGTAAATGATATTTGCCTCATCGTTCTTTCCTCGTTGTATAATACCGAGATACGTTGCTAGAATTTGAATTGAAAAGAACAAACGAAGAATATCGAAAATAATTAAATCCATATATTCAAATGAAACAATGGGCACTTCAACGAAGAGAATATAAGGCCTTTAGAGAAACATTAATTTATTGGAAAAGTATAATACGATGTGAAACGAAATAAAGGTTTGGATAGAAGTACTTTTTCCTTCATTCAATATAAAAATTCTCGTGTTAGGACCTTTAATCCGTTGTAAGAGAGGTGAACAAACGTACATTAAACATCGACTACATCCAACACATGCTTGCTGTATCGCTCGCTCGGCCTGCATTGGTGACTAGGAGAAAGCGGATGGAAGAGAAAGAGGGAAAAGAGAGAGAGAGAGAGAGAGAGAGAGAGAGAGAGAGAGAGAGAGACGAGTAACGATACATCGAAAATGCGTTTTCCATTATCCGCTCGTGAGCAAATCGCACGAGAGCAGACCACCGAGCATTTTTGGGCCATAAGAGAGAAAGAGAATAAGAGCTTCGAAACGGATCGTCCGATGTCGGTGTCGTCGTATATGGTACAGAGATAAAGGTCGATTTCCAATCGACGATTCACTCATTTTTTTAATGGATAATCCCGGACAAATCGATCCTGGCCTACCTCGTTTCCCGTTTCACTCCTCTAAACCTAGTACATGTAACACGGCTAGCACAGTGTGTATTATCGTGACGTATGTGGATCACGATTCTTGAGCCCGTGCCGTACCGTGCTATTCGTGGCGGATAAATCGCTCCCTGGATCAACCACACGCCATGGGGAAAAAAATTTTTTTCGAATGTACTCACAATCGGACAAAAGAGAAAGAGAAAAAATGGATCGGTAGGTCGATAGGACGATAATTGATTTGTTTGACTAAAAAACGGACATGGAGATCTGTAAAAAGACGTGCAATTTTCTATCACTCCCCCCCCCCCCTCTCTCTCTCTCTCTTTCTCTATCTATCTCTATCTCTAATAATTATCAATCCATCTATTTATTTCTCTTTTTCAATAGTTATACCGGGGATAGAATTTATTGCTTCAAATGGATGTACATGGTACAATGGATTTTCATGATAAAGCAAATATCGTTGAATGTTGAAACTA
>OU964962.1:1640651-1731271 GCA_918808275.2 Dolichovespula sylvestris | reverse complement strand
GAGAGAGAGAGAGAGAGAGAAAAGAATAGTAATAATAATAATAATAATAGTAATAATAATAATAATTCCGAAAGCAAAGCTGGTAAAATTACGATTGCGAAAAAAAAGAGTAGAAAGAAGACGGTATATGTCGTCGGACGTGCTCGGAATATTTGACACCGTTTTACGCGCCTTGTGCCAAAACTTTTTTACGGGCCATATAACGTGTAACGCGTTCTCGGCGCGTCTCGTAGAATTTCAGATTTTTCCCTGCGCGCGCTTTAATCGGACTTTTTTTCTTTCCTTTTTTGTTCTCTCTCTCTCTCTCTCTCTCTCTCTCTCTCTCTCTCTCTCTCTCTCTCTCTCTCTCTTTCAAGGACAAAACTTTCGCACGTAATTTTCCTGCATACGTATATTCCCACTCTTCTCTTCATCTTTTTATCTCTCTGTCTTTTACTATAAGATTGCTTCATTGTTATTCTTTATTTATTCTATGCAATAATATAATACTTGACTTATTTATAAGGGTTCCTACAGACTGGTTTTCTTCTCCCATTTTTTTTTTTTGTTGATCTCGAGTGTTTCTGGTTTTCAAAATCGTTGACCTCAAGTTTCTAGAGATTAGAATGGGGAGGTTCTTCTTTTTCTTCTTGTTTTTTTTTTTTTTTTTTTTTTTTTTTTTTTATGAAGTCTTTCGTCAGAGAAAGGAATTTCGTGGGTGGGCTTGCCGAGATTTCAGTTAACAGATAAGAAACGACGAACCACTTAAAATGGCCATTAAAGCGATCGAGTTGTGGTAGCCCAGAAACTGGCCGAACAAAAAGGCCAAGCCTGTGTTGATATCGACCAGACGTAACCTCGCCCTCGAAGATAACCGTATGGTACATAAAGCAGATCCTTTTTTCGTTAGAGAGTACGCGACAACTATCCGACATCGGCTCGTTCGAAAATTTATGAACACTGTGCTCTCTCTTGTTCGACTTCCGAGAAGGTTTCATTCGTTCGTTCGTTCAGTCATTCATTTTATCATTTATTCGGCCGATTACTTGCCTCGTAAAATCTATTTTCGTTGCAATAAACGAAAAAGCTATCTAATAAGATCAAGCGGACGGCCCATTTGTGTAAGTAAAAAGGTAGGTTTTTCTTAAAAAGCCAAGAGCTCCATCTCGAGTATTAAGATTCTTTTTATTTTGCTTTTTTTTTTTTGTTTCTTTTTTTCCTCTCTTTGAGACGAAACTTCCTCGCTTTTTATTTTTTCCTTATATTTCATAAGCTATTTTAATGTGAGCTAGTTTGAGCGTCATCAGTCTCTTTATTTCTCTCACTCTCTCTCTCTCTCTCTCTCTCTCTCTCTCTCTCTCTCTCTCTCTCTCTCTCTTTCTCTCTTGTTCGTACCGTCGAGAGAAGTTTGACTACGGCTTGAGGGGAATTTGGATTTATTTGACTTACGAAGAGATGAAAATGTATCGCGAGATCGCGCGTGTGCTCGCAACCACGCGTACGGATAATAGAGGAAGAGAACGAATTCACCCTCAGTGCTGCTCGGTAAAGCCATTCGGAAGGTTCAAGCATATTTCAAGATTTCCCACCTTCGAGAGTAACATCGTGCGTTTAAGAAATCTTGACTGTTTTTTGGATCGTCGTCAACGATAAAATGACAAGACGGTAATATCATCTTTATTGTAATTGACAATAATCGGAAGACAAAAAAAAATTGAAACAAATCTCGTTATGTAAATTTATTCCTTATTATCGTCCTTCGATAAAAATAACAAAATGAAAATAATAATTAAAAAGTAAAAAATAAATATAGACAAAAGAACAAGCGACAAAGAGAAATGAAGAAAGAGAGAAGGGGAGAGAGAGAGAGAGAGAAATAGAAAGAAAAAGAGAGAGAGAGAGAGAGAGAGAGAGGGAGAGAGAAGGAGAAAGAGAGAAAGAGAAAAGATGGGAGATAAGAGAATAAGAAAGAGATTAAGATATGAAGATTGGAAACAGTAGGATGATGTGTAAAAGATTTTCCTATTGGCGGAATATAAAAACAGTTTTTCTCATAAGATAGTTCATCCGTACACAGCTTTTCCGAGTAAACCAATCAAGCTGAATAATAATCCGTGGAAACAGCTTCGGTTGTGTTCTTACGGTTCGTGTGATCTTGTCTAGTCCACCGCGTTTATCGTTCTCTCATTTTTAACATCGAACTTCTCAAAATCCATACGGGAAACATGGCTCCTCGTTTAAATTATCTATACTATATTTCTTTAATTATTTCTTCCCTTTATCCTAGTAAGAACATTTACGTTTAATGATAAACGTTTAATTAACGAACGATCAATTAAAAATAATTAACGTTAATTATTACGAATTATCAAACAATTATTCGTAACAATTAATTTTCTCATACGAGCTAATCCTTTACGCTCTAAGACCAACGAGCAGCCTCCAGGCGTTGAGATTTTTTATGATGGTTATACGGAATAAAAAGAATGAAACGATCATAGAGAGAGAGAGAGAGAGAGAGAGAGAGAGAGAGAGAGAGAGAGAAGAAAAAGAAGTAATAGTGACCCGTAGGAACACACACATCGCGACATCATCGTGTTGCGAATTTCCTCGTCGAGGATTTAGCATAATTCCGTTGGCGGTGCGCCTCCCCTGTAGCAGGAGAAGGATGTTGGAAGGGTAGAGAAGGAGGAGTAGAGTACCGTCGGTAAATGCACCCTTCTTTTCCACCTCTCTTTTCCTCTCTCTCCCTCTCCCTCTCTCTCTCTCTCTCTCTCTCTCTCTCTCTCTCTCTCTCTCTCTCTCTCTCTCTCTCTCTCTCTCTTGCACACATTCAAGGCAGAAACGAAGCGAGCGACAGGCATACCTCGACACGGCGTGTGGGTCCATTTGGTTCCCAATGGTCGCCATGGTAACCTCGACTACCCTCTTTCTCCTCTATCCAGTCCTCTCGAACTACCTCTCTTTTTCCTTCTATCACTCCTTTTTCCATCTAACCTTCTTTCCCTCTCTCTCTCTCTCTCACTCTCTCTCTCTCTCTCTCTCTCTCTCTCTCTCTCTCTCTCTCTCTCTCTCTCTCATCTTCTGTGTCTCGCGTGTGGAAGCTTACGGATTCGACCCACCCCTTTCCCTCCTCCCTCTATCTCTTCGCTCCAACATAGTCGCTTCGAACGTCAACTTGCGTTCTCATTGCCGTCGGTTAGTCTGCGCTAGTAGGCTAAAGGGTTAATGGCTCCCTGGATGCTTAGTGACTTAAAATTAAACTACTACTTTTACTTTATCGTCTTTCTCTCTTTTTCTTTCTCTATCACTCATTGGTATTTGTTTCTCTTCTATTTTTCATCCCGCTCTCTCTCTCTCTCTCTCTTTCTTTATTCATCTACCTCTCTTTACATCTTTTTCACTAAACTCGTTTTTCCTTTTTATTTTTATAAAATCGTATGGATGGTTTCGGAGGACGATTGCAATCGAGTTTTGTTACGCACGAAATAACTGAGAGATGATACGTTTTGATTCTTCACAGAGAATGCACATATGCAACGCATTTACTATCATGTAATACATATAGTACATATCGTCACAACGGATCATACGTTGATCCAACGCGCGTAACTTGTTTGCATGGCCAACGTAATACCCGGACTTCATTATCAGCAATGGACATCAAACGCGCGGAGTAACGCTATGCTGAACGTAGGAACTGATATCTTTGTATGTATATACCTTGTACAGGGTGTTTCATTTAACCATTTGCGGATGATCAATATAAATCAGCAGCTTAGCTAATAAACACATATACAAGTTCGGCAAAAACAATTTATCTGGCTAATACGTTCATATAGATATGCGTTCGGTAAATTTTCAATTCATACTTGCCGAGGAAAAAGTATTTGGACCAAAAATATGTTCGCGATGCAGTTTATACACCTTTAAAGAATATCATAAAGTTCTTATTCGAATTGCTTCGTTGATAAATAATCAATTCGATGATCCGAAAGAGGTAAATCTCTTTCTATGATACAAAGAAATGCTCAAGAAACGTCTTTATAATAGGGCAATTCTATGTCCTCAGATAAATTTTCTATAATAATAAAAAGAATATTTAGAATGATTCAGTTACTAGAAATAACCTGTTTTTCTAACGAACGAACACTCTAACTCATCTCCGATTTGATCTATTCTCAAATATATATATATATATATATATATATTCTCAGGAACACATCCTCTTTTCAAAATATGTACTCGTTTACGAGGGCAAGAGTATCGTGAATCCTAATATTCGATGCACACTGATAGCAACTATGCATAATTTAATAATCCCTTAATACCGCTTAACACTTATCGATCGATCAACAGAAACGGTAGGTACAGCTGCGATATCACCAAACCTTTTTTGAACGCATTGTGTCTCGCCCACGCATATATATAAATCTACATAAACATATGACTTACGTTTCTTAACTAACAATTGAGTTGAGGGAATAATCAGATAACTCGTAGGATCTCAATCGGTACAGGCAAAGGAAACTTTTCGAATAGTCGACGAAGTCAAAGGAAGAGGAAGAAGAAGAAGAAGTTGAAAAAAAAAGAAAAATAAAAAGAAGAAGAAGGAGGAGAAGAGAAAGAAGGAATAAAGGAATAAAAGGTTCGTAAAGGAGCCTGCAGGCTCGCGATAGAATTATCGTCGTGTTGCAGTGTCGTGCCAAGCGCGTGCAGTGCCACCGTCGTTTCTATCTACCCCCTTGCTTTCCCTCGACTACTCTCTCTTCACCCTTCGTTGCAAGCTACGCTGCGGAGCACACACACCGTAAGCTAGACGGTAGGCGGATCGATAAGGAGACGAGTGTGAGCGAAGGCTCTACGACGGGCAAAGAGAAGAGAAAGAGAAAGAGAGAGAGAGAGAGAGAGAGAGAGAGAGAGAGAGAGAGAGAAGAAAGGCATAATGTATATATATATATATATATATATATATATATATATATATATATATATATATTTACATACAAGAAGACATATACATATATACAAGAAAAAAGAGAGAGAGAGAGAGAGAGAGAAAGTCCGTGACAGTGCAAGACGCGATGCCAGAGAAATGAATTCGAAAAGGGGTTATCCGCGCGCTATTCGCTATCTACAACCGTAACCTATCGATCTGACGGCATTATTGCTGCAGGAAGCAGCGACCTCAAATTCAGCCATCTGTGCTGAGAGCACCGCCGTTCATATTTCATCGTGAGGTAGATGCACCACCACTACTACCATCACCACCACCACCAATACTAACACCACTATTTCTATCCTGGTATCGTTGTTAGATACGTAGATGCCCTTTCTCTCTCGACTCGACATTTTCTCGTGCTCAATCGAAAGCTATACGCGTGCCGAGACGATTCTCCAATAATTCTTCGCATTTTCTTCATCGTCAGATCGATTTCGCTTAAGGCTCTACGGTTACGAAGAAAAAGAATGAGCGAAAGTTACGATACAATAAACTCGTGTTCTATTGAATTAATCAAAATCAATTGTTGTTTTTAATGACGTTTAATTAAGCTCGTTTCAATTTGGATAACATCGTTTAATATATTGTGTTACGTTGGATGTATTTTACTTGGAGATTGAATTATCCTGATTGCGAGTTTCAAATGCGTTGAACATAATCCAAACAGGCTATAAAAGGAGAATGTTGAGAGGGTTTCATTATACGTAGAGACCAGAAAGTGGATCGTCAATAGCCATCGAAAGAAAGTCTTCTTCGTCGCTTGCGTTCTATCCCTCCGTGCTTCTATAGACTCTATAAACTTTGTAAGATTCGATACTGCAGTTGGTTTGACTTCTCCGCAGCCTGACGAACTATTTTCCTTTCTCTCGAGATATTCGCTCTATAACTTTCTTTCTCTTTCCCTATCATATCTCTTATTCCATTTTCTAGTATTCACGAGAAAGCTATCAGACTTCTCTATTTCTCTCTCTCTCTCTCTCTCTCTCTCTCTCTCTCTCTCTCTCTCTCTTTCTCTTTATCTTTACATCTCTCTATCTCTCTTCCTATCTTTATTCCTCTTAATACTACAATTGCGATATCGATTCTCGTTACACGTTAATCATGTTGCTGTCGGAAGATCCATTCTAAATCTGATAGACCTCCAAGAGATAAAGAGAGAAAACTTTACAACGGGAAGTATGATTGATTCGTTGTTCAAGGTGCCCATTTCAAATCATTCGAAATTGCGAGAATAGATAAAGAGATATAGCTAGATAGAAGATAGGTAAAGAGAGAAAGGAAAGGACTAGAGGAGAGAAGAGAAGTGAGTAGTATTGAGCCATTTAGAATTCCGAATTGAGATCAAATAGCTACGCTCGATTAATTGTCCACGGTGGAACTATGTTCTCGCGCTACGAGAAAGACGCAGATAGAGTTATTTCGAAGAGGAATAGAGTGAAAGACAGACAGAGAGAGAGAGAGAGAGAGAGAAAGGTGGCTTGTACTCGCGCTATATAGGGTTTGCATTATTTATGAAGCCGCCACGCTCCTGATGAGAGCGGCTCCAACCTAGTCTTTCCTTCTCTCTCTCTTTCTCTTTTTCTCTCTCTCTCTCTCTCTCCATCTCTTTCTCTCCTTCTCCCTTTCCCTTCCCGTTTCCTCGTTCTACATGTTATGTCATGCACACACTACGTTACTGGTCGAGCGTCAGTATCCATGCTCGTTGGCTTGCGGAACAAATCACGCGGCCAATCCCCGTTACGTCCGTGATCTCCGTCTCTACTCGCATCTGTCCGAGCTCGTAAATAATTAAATCGTGCGTCATAGATGTACGAAATATATACGGAAAAAGTGATCGATAGCTCGAACGATTGTGAAATACAGAAATGAATTCGTTTTGTAAAAGATTCTCTAAGTAATTCTCTAGTAATAACAATAATAATAATAATAATAATAATAATAATAATACAATGGTTCCATCAAATCATATTTCCATCAAATCGTATTTCTTGGATCGTTGTCCATCTGTGAAACATCAACGTAAAAGTTATTTTACTTACAATCATAATCTACTATCTACTCGTCAATTATAATAGAAATAATAATAATAATAATAATAATAATAATAATAATAATAATAATAATAATAATAATAATAATAATAATAATAATAATAATAATAATAATAATAATAATAATAATAATAATAATAATAATAATAATAATAATAATAATAATAATAATAATAATAATAATAATAATAATAATAATAATAATAATAATAATAATAATAATAATAATAATAATAATAATAATAATAATAATAATAATAATAATAATAATAATAATAATAATAATAATAATAATAATAATAATGGAAGGAATCAAGAAAAAAGTACATTTACTCGCAAATTAAATCTAAACATTGAGCGATATACCTTGATTTCTAAATCCTATTTAAATCAATTTTGAGGGAATAGAAATGCAATATTAAGTAAAAACAATCCAATTTTGTCATACAAGTATAATCGAATTATTAATTATCCTGAGTATTGAATCTTTTGGTGACTATAGCCAAGATCCCTTTCAATATTAAATGATCCTGAAGTTCAAAGATTAAATCGATCGATTTACCCCTTTGGCAACAATCAAATTGAGAAAGAGGAAGATAAAAGCTAGAATAAGTAAAAGAGAAAGAGAAATAGAGAGAGAGAGAGAGAGAAAAAAAGTGAGAGAGAGAAAAAAATAGAAGACGATGTTGCAACGATGAACCTAATTCCGCGCGGGATTTGCTAATCCAGGCTTGCAGAGTCGGTCATTATTTGGTGTCCTGTGATCCCAGAGGGGAGAAGGAGGAGAGATGTGTGAGGGCACGTTGAACGTAGCCCGTGGCATGGAACGCGCTGTATTTATCCCTCGATATATCACCCAACCCCTAAACACGACGGAAAAGTTCGTCTGACCAAAACCGGTTACGACTTCGAAACCATGGCCACGCGGATTTCCGCATTCTCTTGATACCGATCGCCTTCAAGTATTCAATGAATCTGTATTATCTATCGACGATTAGAAAAATCCTTTCCTATATTCTGATGAAAAAAGAGGATTATCTAACTAACAAATCGATTTAATCTCTCTTTTTCTTTTCCTTTTTTTTTTAGTCATTACAATAGATTGGGTATGTGTATATTTTATAAATATATTTATCATGTCCGCTTTATCATCTAACAATTGTATTGTTGAATCGTTGATTGAAGTGTAGTCGAACAATCGAATTCTTTCTTCAGACTGATAACTGAGAACAATTGCGACTATTATTATTATTCATTAGCACGATCATTGCTTTGAATCGAAAAATTATCGTATTTATTTGTTTGTTCCTTTTTTTAAAATCATATTTACAATGCAAATAGAATTCGTACATACGATACATGAAAGAAATTCTCGTTATCAGCTGATGGGGCTCGTAGGAAGGTGATAAAAATGAAGTGTAATACCTTAAGTGAGTGTGAAAATTGACATTCCTCGTTTACAGAATCGTAAACACAAAAGTAGCAAGTAGTAAGCTCGTGAAGGTGCAGCATTAAAGTGGCTGTGCTTCGATCAAGCACGAAGACAAGATTTATCCGATAGACGATATTCTACTCGATTTTCTTCTCGACATATCGAAGTACTTCTCCTCTCGATAAATAGAGAGCCCAACAAAGGCTCCATTAAGTAATCCTTCTATTTACCTAGATATCGTACCTCATAGTTAAAAATTAACTCTCAATTATTGGATCAAATCTTTTCTAATAATTTCATTCTATTCAATTCTAAACATGAAACGAGCAAACAATCAAATTCGATACTAATTACAATCGGTAATGACGTCCGATGGAGCTGATAAACGGATGGTGCCTCAACCGGGCAAACAATCACACACTGTGATTTTGAGGATAGCTTCTGAGCAATATGAAACGACACTTGTCGCGGATTGGTTGAATTTGATGCTAGGATACACAGAAAGAAAGATAGAGGATTAATAGATAGATAGGAGAAGGAAGAGGATAAGAGGATGGAATTGAAAACAGAAGAGAGAGAGAGAGAGAGAGAGAGAGAGAGAGAGAGAGAGAAAAGTTCGTATCCCAAAGTGTATCTATGTATGTATAGGCCGATAGGTATCGATCCTGGTGACTCTATACAACGTGCACGACTCTCGACGGGGTGAGTTTATATACCGCAGGCCGGTGCCATGGTAGAGTAACCTCCCTTACACACGTTTCCGAGCGAGTGTGTGCTTACGAAAACACCGATACCGTTATTTATGTATCGCATCGATGCTAGACATTGCCTGCTCCTATGTCTTTGCATCTCAATGTTCTCTTCTTTCTTTCTTTTTTTCTGTCTGTCTCTCTCTCTCTCTCTCTCTCTCCCTCTCTCTCTCTCTCCCACTCTCTACCTCTCTCTGATATAGTATTATTTATTATTAATATTATTATTTGCCAAGTACGTAAACAATTGAGAAAGTTAAATGCATAAATTTATCTATGCATACTATACATACATATATGCGATGATGGTATTGGTATGACATTCGTGAAATGAATATTGAATGTATAAGAAGGTCAATGAGTTTTTTGTTTATCTTAACAAACAGAGAAAATAAAACGAATAGAATAAGATTGATTTATAATATTGGCAAATAAGGCGGGTAGGATCATTGGAATTGGATAGATTTCTTTATGTAATCGTGAGGGAACGATAAATTGAACGAAAATGTTTTAGGTATTCGATGATAAATTCCAAGATCGGGAAAGTAGGGGAGATACTGTATGATTTAGAAATTTGGAAGAAAAATAGAATGGGGATACAATGACGAATTTGGTTAATTATAGTTAACGTAAGATATAGTAAATTATTATATTTAACGGAGATTGGAAAGTTAGTTTAAAGAAAAGAAGATACCTATGCGAGATTCAGTAATATTAAAACATGATAATGAACGATGAATATTAAAGCCAATTTTTTCAGGTATTGCGAATGATTTCTACGTTGAAAATGAACCATGTATTAAAAAAATATATGTATATATATGTATGTTTGCGTGTGCGTGTGTTTATATTAGCCTCTTGCACTCCGTTGAATACGCTACGGAGACACCCGTCATGTGTTTCATTACTCTGTTGGCTCCGTTATGGGTGGTGGAGAGATGATGAAGGGAATATTTGCAATTAATATGAAAACTTAAAAAATGCAATATCATCGACTGTTTGGCCAGTGCTTATATGTACTTAAAATATGTTACCACTGTAATTTTAAGTGAAAATTATTATTCGGTTTTCTTTTTTCATTTGCCTGATAATGAAAATAAACCAGAAAAAAGAAAATTACTACGAGATATGATGGCTAAGAGGAATTTGATTTTGAATTATTAAACAACGATTTAATTATTGTTACATTTAATGATAATGTAAATGATAATGATTCTGTGGCTGCTGCTAGTGAAATTATAGTATTAAAAAAAAAAAAAAACGAAAAATTAAAATTATCAAGAATAAAAGTGAAAATTCATCGGAAAAAGAAAATGAATGATCCGATATAATTCATTGGAAGTGGGAAGAGTTTAGAAAGATTTAAATTTTGAGTGTGGCCAAGAATCATTGTATCGCAAGTTCCTTCAATTATTGTACAATAAAATGTAATATTTCAAATTGTTTTTCAAATAACAATTGGTGGTACATGAGATTATAGAAGAAATTAACAATTACGAGAAAACATGTTTTCAGGTTGAAACAAATAACTAATAACTCTATTTGATAGACGTCCTGTGATGTGGATGAAGATGAATTCTGAGCTTTTAACGGAATTATTCTCACAACATAAGAAAGAAAAATAAAACCGGTGGGAGACGCGTCAAAACGCGTGAATATCGCGATGCTTGTCAAAATAAGTTCAGAATGCATATGGCAATGCCTATAGGCAAACTGTTTCAAGACATATCATACTGTGGCGAATTACAAAATTAAAAATTTTTAAATTTTAATTGAAACCTTCATTTCCAAAAGTTTCACTGCAAAAAATGACTAGTCGAAAGTTGTTGGTCAATAGTATTAAAAAAATGCACGGAGTGCAAGAGATTAAAGTCAAACATATAGATTTCCCGTGATATGAATCTTTTTGGCGAAAAAGATAAAAAGATGCATCATATAAAATAATCGTATGTCATTCATTTACATATGCACATACACATCGATACAATATCTAACATCTATATTTATTTTTACAAAGAACATCGTGTAATTTGATTATTTGAATGAAGATTTGTTTCTCTCGGAGCAATACCTCATCAAAGCATATCAGAAAGAAAAAGAGAGTTATCTTGATGCTTCGAAAGAAAGCATTCGAAGAAAGTTAAAGCTACATCGTCGTTCTCGGCTTCTTCTTCGGAATTCTTTGCATTTCTATTCCGAGTCATTCGTGGCGCTTCAGTACCAAGAGATTCCTTGAGCCACGCTGACGTACCCGCCAGAAGGCAATCTTTCTTTTTTCTCTCCTTCTCTCTCTCTCTCTCTCTCTCTCTCTCTCTCTCTCTCTCTCTCTGTCCCTCTCTTTTTCCCTCTTTCCTCTTTCCCATTGGGAATGACTCAGAAATAGAACGAGGTGAGAATTTTTAAGCACCCGAAGACGTTGAATTCTCGATAGATCCTTTTTGGATTGACAACAAAAATCCATTATACTATATAGCATATGTTCGACCTAAAGTCCAACGATATGTGTATTTGAGTTGGGAAAAGAATAAAAAAAAAATAGATAAACGATTTATTTTCTCTTTTTTTATATTTAAATTTGGTATATTCCTAACTAGATCGAACGAACATCGTTGACGTAAATCGTCACTCGTTTTAACCGTTTGAATTTCGGACTCTTAGTAAAATAGTCCTGGATCGGCAATGTGTCGAAAATGGAACTTCCGGATAGGTTTTATTAAATTTTATAGGTTGCAAAACATTTTTGGAAAATCCATTTGCTGACGACCACGTGTTATTCCGAAATGTACTGTCAATTTAGTTCTCTCTCTCTCTCTCTCTCTCTCTCTCTCTCTCTCTTTCATCATTTCTTTCTCTTTTTCTCTTTCTCTCTTCCTCTCCTTCTCTTCCTCTTTTCCCCTCCCCATTTTCATTCTCTCCAATTCTCGTCTCTGCACCGATCAGCTCGCTTCCACTGTCTCTCGGGCGCTGTTATTTCACCCCATTTCCAATCTATTCAGCGAGTATCGTCGATTGTTCACGATCGCGCGATTCAATATCGCATTCAGCGTTTCTCCGCTAACGATCGTCAAAGTGCTCCGAATGTCGTCAATTGTAGGCACGAAAGTGTTATCGGCGCATTGTGAAAAAAATTTCACCTGCATTCGGGATTATCTCGCACGTTGGAGCTTCGAAATTAAAATCTCTCTCTCTCTCTCTCTCTCTCTCTCTCTCTCTCTCTCTCTCTTTCTCTTTCTCTTTAAAGCGTCAACCCGTCATCGATCGTTTTCTCGAAATCGAACGATTTTCATCGCGACAGGAGGAAGCAAAAGATTCTTCGGCGTATTACGGGGCAAACGTTTTATTTCTGGTTTTCAAAATAAAAAGTAGCAAGATAATCGGGGAGTAATATTTCTCGACGAATGATCCGGAGCAAAGTTTTGAAATGATAAGTGTTATATGACATGTAATACGTAAGAATTTATGTACCAATCGCGTGCAAATTGTAACGAATATAATAATCTCTCCTTCGCGAAAAATTCTGAAATAAGTTGACGATAATGTTGGCTTTATCCTTTAAAGAAATGATATATATTACTATTTTACTTTGCTTTGAGTTTGTTAAACACTACGTGTAAAAAATATATATCATGGAATAAAAGTTTTTCAGAATTATTATGGCGAACAAGGCGAACGGATAAGATAGAACTCTCTCTCTTCCTTCCACCAAATTCCGGATTGAAACCATTTTCCTAACGGTGCAGGAATAATAAAGAGTAGCGAAGCTAAATGTTTTCACATCAGGGAGAAAGGTAAGTACGTGCTCGTCATGAATATGTAAATCTCTCAACAAATTTCCCCCTGACCCTTTCGCCCTTCCTTCGTTCATTCAACCTTTCGTTCTCGTGCTACCGCGAAACAACCTTTTTTTTCGTTCGTCTAATTAACTTCTCGTGAAAGTAAGATCAGCAATTTCGCGAGACCCCAAACCTTTCACTGCATTCCATCCTCACTACTCCTACCCTTTATTGTTTTACGAGCTATAGCTTTGGAGCTACGTTTACCGGTTAGTTTGAAAAATATATTCTTACAATATATATTCTAACAAATATTCTAACAATAATCATTGATTTTAAGAGGCTCGAATCGTAAGAGAGATAAAAGGAAAGTATTGACAACTTTTCAAAGTCGAGTAAATTCGCACAACGATTGAAAATCATAAAATTAAAGCAAACATACATACAACATATATACATACATCATACATACATACATACATGCATACATACATACATACATACATACATACATACATACATACATACATACATATATATATACATATATATATATATACATATATATATACATATATATATGTACATACATATATACATACATACATACATATATGCATGCATATATATATATATATATATATATATATATACACATACATGCATACATACATATATAAGCAGATAAACGGTACGTCGAAATAGAAAATCGGATGTGTTGGGTGAGACTATTGCACGATTTTTGTATGCAGGTAAAATTATACCCTTTTCCTTTACTTCGTCTCTCTCTCTCTCTCTCATTCTCTCTTTGTATCACTTTCGCTCTTCCTCAACTCCTACATGCAGCGTCCATTCGTAACGCCAATGTAAATTTCAGTATAGTTAATTATGGGCGAGATTTCAGAAGCGAATTAGCTGCGCTTAATCCCTTAACCGATTAAAAATTTGATACAATCGCACGCCAGATCGATAGACGCCGTTTAAACGAATTATTCCATCGATTGCCCTCTCTAACTGTAATTAAGTATCCAATTTTTAAGTTTTTTGCTTGATTATATACGAAATTATTGATAATATAAGCAAGTATTTCAAATTAACAGTGAAATGTTTCATACGTTACGAGTACGTTAATCGTTTCACTTTTTAACGATGTGCTGACATCGAAAGAAATACGAAGATGACGATTTTATTAATCGTTATCATACAAAGCCAATAAAATCATGGACATGAAATAAATTTGACACTTCGGACATCGGCTCATAAATGTTTATCGATCGTTTTATAAATTAAACTATTAAAAAAGACAACCAGCTCGTCGTTTTATCTGTTCTTTTATTTCTTCTCTTTTTCTTTTTTAATTTTCTTTTCTTTCCTCTCCTCATTATCGCCCTATTTCCTCTCAACGCAATCTTCATCTTACACCTTCCAACAAAGTCTCGGCTTCATGCCGTAATTGCGTTAAAGTGTCAACGACATGAAAGATTCGCTTAATTTCGAGGCAATGAGAGACACGAGCGAGCGTCGATTACATTACTCTTACGAAAATATTCTCCTACCTTCTCTTTTTCTTTCGTAATTTATTTTTATTTCTATTTTTTTGTTCTTTTTTCAAACACAAGTTCAAAAACAAAAAAAGGTATGTAAGATGAGCGAGATAACATACACATATACACACATATATACATATATAATAGATATATATATATTACATTATATAAAGTTGTAGTGTTAATTGTTTCGCACTTCCCTTCGCTAACATATGTTTACGCATTCTCGGTTTCTCTGTCTCTTATTTATCCTCGTACTTCGCACTGACCTCGGCATGCTGGACCACCAAGATATTATTTTTAGGGTGTTGTCCGAACATCAATTGGAAGTAAACTTGATAGAGTATGAAGCTCCTTGTTTTTTAGCAACATTCTCCCCTTTCTTACTATATCTCTCACCTCGTATCTTTTCCGACGTTGTTTCTCTCTCTCTCTCTCTCTCTCTCTCTCATGCTCTTCCTTTCTCTGTTTATTGGCACGAGTACTTTCATTCCCGATCTTCTTGTTTTTTCTCTTTTACCATTATTTCACTCTCTCTCTCTCTCTCTCTCTCTCTCTCTCTCTCTCTCTCTCTCTCTCTCTCTCTCTCTCTCTCTCTCTCTCTCTCTCTTTTTCTCATTGGTCGTTTTATTGAAACGCTACATTTTCCCAGAGTGCGTGAGGTGAATGGATATCAGGGTAGTTTCCAATGACCTCGGAATTATGCGTTCAAGAGTACGCGCGAATGGCCGAAGCTATCGGCAATATTTCAAGTTTCGTGAGAAGTAAATCGAGGTAGATCCTCGATCGTCTCTTTCTTTCTTTCCTCTTCTCTCTCTCTCTCTCTCTCTCTCTCTCTCTCTCTCTCTCTTTCTCTCTTTCTCTCTCCTCTCTCTGTCTCTCTTTTTTTGCTACCTTTTCCCTCCATTTTTTACATTTTTTATGTCCGGTCATGGATACATTTGAAAATGTTAAAGCCTTTCTATGCTCGTAAAATAAAAAATAAAGTCTCGAAAAAGAATAGTAGTCGATCGATCGAAAGCGACGTTAATGAATGTAATTATATCGGTAATTACTCAATTGGAGATCAATATTCGAGACGAGGAATTAACAATGGGTCGACATAAAATCGGATTTATATCAATCAATCTCTTTTATCACCGAAGCGTATTTCGATTTCGTCGCGATTTTCAAACGATCTCGATGTCGATCCGGTTAATCTGGAGGAACTTCTCTATGGGTAAAAAAAAAAATGAAAAACAGAAAGACAAAAAAAGAAAAATATTGAGTGATCAAGAGATTATTAAAAATATAGAATGATATATACGGGATGGATGAGTTGATAACGTTGATGAAAGTCAACGAGGAAATCATCTTTTCGAATTTTTCGACTTCGAAGGTTAAGAAGAAAGAGAGAACTAAGAAAAGATCCTACCGGAAATGATGCGTAGGTCGTCGAGGAGAAGAAAAGAAAGGATCTTCCTCCTGCTGGGAACAAAACACGACGGAGATTTATTAAACGAGTCCTCCAACGTGAAAGAGAGAAAAAGAGAAAGAGAGGTATACACAACACACACAATACACACACACACACACACGCATAGACAGAGAGAGAGAGAGAGAGAGAGAGAGAGAGAGAGAGATGGACAGAGAAGACAACGAGGGTGGATACTAGAATAAACAATAAATTCAGGTTTAAGAAAACATAGGGGGAAAAAGGACGAGAAGGAGAGTAGGAGGGGTCTGGTCCAAGGAGTCTCGTCAGAAGTAATTTCGAGACGCATAGTACCCAAGGATGGATCCGAAAGCGGACGACTGTAACCGGCACACACCGCAGCATCCAACCTTAATCCTAACGTGCTTAAGGTGATTTGTGACGGCAGAGCGAAGGCCTTAAAGAGTCTCTCGTTATCTGACCGCACCGTGAACGCACTGAATTACCGATGAATCGCGAAAGGCAAAATCACTACGTAGAAAATCGAAGGTTTCCTTCTCTTGACTCGTACTTTCTTTTTTTTTTTTGATTTATTTGTTCGAAAAATTTTTCCGAAGTAACGATTAAATCCGGGAAAAAAAGAACAGCGATGGATATATCTATCTATCGGAAAATAGTTAATTAACAACTTACAAAACGATCATTTTTCATTTTTTGGCAAATCTCCGTGACAAATCTCGAAATATTAATACCGATTAATAATTACAGGACCCTCGTTGACTATCGTACTATGAATTTCAGTTTGTACATTTTTAATTAGAGGAAGGAAATTCAGTTGACCAATAAAAAGGGGTAACTCATATCTTTTTCTTTTTCCTCTTCTCCCTTTCTTCCTTAAGTAAATGAAACGATTAGTACTCCGACAAAGTCCTTGTATTATTCCTAAACGAGTTATACTCGATCGCATAAAATTATATAACAGATAAAACAAGTTTCTTTTATGTTTCACTCGTACGATTATAATCTTAAAGAATAACAAACTAGAAAAATATATTAGGTTCTATGCCTCGTTCCATTTTGAAATTACACCCTGTATACTTCCGAACGATCTTGTTTCTTTTTTTTCGCCTTAAGTTTTTCTTTCTTATTTCAAGTTATCCTATAGTTGAAACAGCCGTAGAAACTTTTCACCACTACCCATCCTATCATATGTATCGCATTTAGAGTCCAACTTTATTCTTCTTTTTCGTCGTTGTAACGGAACGCACACGTATAAACATGTATGAATATATGCGTATTGTGCATATATCGAAGGAAAGAAAACTTTCAACTTCGACGAGCGTCTTTTTAAATCCCCTAAACTTCGTTAAGAAACCACCCTCGAGCACGCACGATGTAAGACTCAAGAGACGTTTTACTAAGAAACAGAAAAAAATAAGAAGAAGAAGAAAAAACAAATCTGTAAGACAAGGAACTTTGAAGGTCAAAGCTCGATTGAAGCGATCGAAAGGGGAGTGTATTTAACGAACGATGCATGAAATTCGTCTCGATAGTTCGATAACGCTCGGTGAAAAGTCCACGCTCGTTGATAACACTAGTGATGGAATAGGGTGGTCAGGTGTGTATGTAGGCAAGAGGTGGAGGACGCAGGAGAGTGACTGGTCAGAGGGCGTAACACGGGTTACGCCAGGCTATACATTACGAGCTTTAGTAGGGTTTAGCCGTCGCTGTATACCGTGTCGCGGTCACCATTTCGAACCGCCTATACACACGCATGTATTCAAAGAGATAGGCTGACGCTTATGTATGTATATATGTAATGTATGTATGTATGTAGCACGTACTCTCGCTTTACGTTGATTCGTTAACGTGAGTGTGTATCGATGCAAGCGAGTGTGATTCGTGCCACCGTAGAAACGTGCGCTTCGGAGAGAGAAAGAGAGAGAGAGAGAGAGAGAGAGAGAGAGAGAGAGAGAGAGAGAGAGAGAGAGAGGGTAGTTCGTATTCGTAACGTAGATATACGTGCGTCCGTGCACGCTGCTCGTAACGAACCATAGCGTGACTTAGAATATATATGTGTATGTACAGGTTGTATCGACGCCAGTATAAGCCGGGCTTTGGCCGGTAGCTTGTAGTCTAACTTACTCTCCTCCACTTCGAAACCATCTCTCTATCTCTGTCACTTTGCTTCTCTTATTCTCTCTTGGTGTGACATCCGACCTCAGCCAGTCGAGATGATGATAACGTCTATCAGTCGTATCAAACATACAGGAATATACAGTAGAATAGAGACATAGTGAAATTGCTTAGAAGACACAATCTTACAGTATATATGGCGAATTACTCTAACGAACTTAAATGGGATTTTATTAATTTTAAACGTGATTTCAATTTGATTAAATAGTAAATGATAATAATTTTAACTAGTTCTAATAATAATATGAGTTTCGTAGTACGTTTTTCTTTACGAAAAAAATGGAAATAGATGATCGTATTTTTTTTATAATGATTTATCTTTACGATCGATGAAAAGATTGTCAAACGGTATCTGTTCATTTCTAAATACAAACCTTTTAACTGTTTAAGGATAGTTTTACGAAAGTAAAAAGCTTCAAATAAGCAGTTAGAAAATGCGTTGTTCTCTCTCTCTCTCTCTCTCTCTCTCTCGCTATCTCTCTATCTTTCTTTCCCTTTATTTTCTCTCTCTTTCTCTTTCCTTCCTTTTTCTCTTTCTACTTCTACGAATGCATCGATAAAACTTTGAGAAACGATCAAGTCGAACTCTTTCTCTATCTCATTTCTCTCTCTCTCTCTCTCTCTCTCTCTCTCTCTTTCATTTTTTTTTCTTTTTCTCTTCTACCCTCTCTCCTTTTTATCCTTATTTCTCGTGGCGGAAAGTAAAGTTAATGCCCAACAGTTAAGAAACTTTTCTCTTCTCGCGCAGTTAACTTCCGTGACAATTTGATGCAACACATTTATCGAACGGCGGGTGGAAAGAAAGTTACGATACTTTATAAGTTATTGTGCCGAGGAAAAGTCTCTTCTTCCTTTTCTTAGTTGAAACACGCCTGATGTGTTTTCTTTGTCGTACGAAATTTTCTTTTGTGAGTCGTGTAAGTACTTACTCTACAGTAAAAGGCGATTTGTGATTTGCGAAACGAGCCTTTATGTTGTCTTGTAACGATGCACTGAAATATGTCTTTTCTTTTTGACGCACACACGTTCACAAACGCACATCCATATGCACGCACGCGCAAAAGTACGTACATATATTCGTACAGATGTTTAAAGACATTTAAGCGGATGAATATTCAAAATGACTATACTCCCTTTCCTGAGAAGTTTCTCGAGTATTCAATGCATTTTCTAATGCCGATTACATTGCGTTCGAATAATAAAGAACAAATCGTGTTTAATATTATAATAAACGAAACAATGAGTTGCCTTTTCATTGGTATCCAATGTGCTTGTCTCATATAATTACAAAAGTGATCTCCCTAAAATTGTAGGTTCGGTTTATATAAAATACAATGTACAACAACACAGCATACAACTGCAGTCGTTCACGTTTCAAGCTTCGTTTATACTTTCTTTGTAGTTGCAGTAGATCAAGAAAGGACAAGTAGAATCTAAAGAAAAGAGAATAGCGATATAGTAGAATTAGAGGAAGAAGCGGAAAAAGACGCCGATGAAGGAAAGGGAAGAGAAAGGAAGAAGAAGATGCGGACGTAAATGCATCTCACCTTTTGTACGTATATAAGTTAACGTAGCAGTAGCAATACCAGCGCGTCTTTCTCGTCCGACAGGTGCTACTTTTCGCGCTTTTAACAAATTAAAGCCGCGAGACAAAGAGGGACGCTTTCCACAGTGAAAACAGCCGTGGGGATATAAAGGGAGAAAGAACGTCATATATATATATATATATATATATATATATATATATATATATATATATATATATGTATAAAGAAAGAGAGAGAGAGAGAGAGAGAGAGATAGAAAGAGAGAGAGAGAGAGAGAGAGAGAGAGAGAGAGAGAGAGAGAATGAGGACAAGATAGAAGAGAAAGAAAAAAGAAAAAAAAGAAGTAGAAGGTAGAATCAAGGAGAAGTGATAAAAAAAGACCGTGTAGAGAGAATCGGATGCCGCACAGCATTCGAGATCGAGAAGGATGAAAATAAAGAGGAAAACTGAGACGTCAGGCTATTCTCTTTCTCGCTTCCACAGAACCACTTCGCTATTATACTGATTACATTTTCAAATGCGCCTACCCTTCTTCTCCCTCAAGCCTCTCTCTCTCTCTCTCTCTCTTTCTCTTTCTCTCTCTTTCTCTCTCTCTCTCTCTCGCTCTGTCTCTTCTTCTATCTCTTTTCCTCTTCTTCTCTCTTTCCATTTTTCTCTAGTCGTCCACTCTTAAAGTCCATGATTCTTCAGCCTTCTTCTTCTTCTTTTCTTATTTCCTTAGATCCGACGTTCTGGGCGTAGCTTCACATAGCCGCGGATTTTATGACACTTCACGTGGTTCCTTCATCCTCTTTTCGATGGCGTTTCGAGAAAGCTTCTCTTCTCTCTCTCTCTCCCTCTCTCTCTCTCTCTCTCTCTCTCTCTCTCTCTCTCCCTCTCTCTCTTCATTTATGTCCTTTCGTTTTCAGATATTTACATATGTACAAATACATGGACGTGTATACATGCGTCCTCAAAGGTATTCATATCGTTGCCTGCTTTTTTCTGCCTTTATTTTATTTATTATTTGAAAACGAACCCTTGCGAAGAACCAAAAACAAAGAGGAGAGAAAGAAAGTGTATATAGCCGTACAACGATGTACTATTTATCGTAACCCAAAAACACAAAAAAATCACAATCTTGAGAGAAAACAAAAAATGTTGATCGATCGTTTCTTGTTCTTCGTTATTATTTTTTTATTTTTCGAAAATATATCGAAATATTTTGAAACTCTTTTCGATCCTTCGAACGATCAGTGTTGTTTGTTTTGTATAGGACAACAAGAGGGAACGAGATAATACGTTCTAATAATTAACTAAATACAAATAAGTGTGTCATTCGATTTACGAGTTTCTCACTACCCTTTCATTTTTCCTTACATTGATCGTCCCATTTTAAGGGCTTTCAATGATCCAACAAAAGGGAGCCGAGACCCGTTGCACGCGACACGGCACGTGTGACACGTTCGTTCGCACGAATATGTATATATACATACAGAGTGAAGGATTTAAATAGGAACACTTAAATGGCTTGATTACTTATTGGAATACAATAGTACTTATAAGGAAAAAAATTTAACATTGATTTAAACGTGTGAAAGGAATGGAATATATCTAATAATAGCAAAAATTCCCTTTCGAAGATCTTTTATTTCTATAGAGTAACCTTGTTCATTTGTAAATAATACAAAATAATCGAGCTTTCCGATTTAACTAGCCTATCTTTTGTACGTATCTTACATCCATGCATTTATATAATTATTCGTTAATTCTTATCAATTGTTCGTTAGTTAATCGATATTAAGAATGTTAATACGTAATTAATGTTTAAAGAGCACATCGCTTTAGTTTCATAGACGAGATTATATCAGTTATGAACGTAAGCTCCCTCTCTCACTCTCTCTCTCTCTCTCTTTCTCTCTGTGTGTGTGTGTGTGTGTGTGTACGGTATGCTAGCAATTCCGAGATCTGAACTGCAAAAGACACGATTTCGTTTCGTATTATAAACGTTTAGCGATTCGGGTTAGTAGCCCGTGTGCAAAGCTGATCGATCGACCGGAACTTTCCGCATTCGAGATAAATCCGTATTCTATAATATTTCGAACGTGTGTGCGATGGCGCGCGTATATACATACATACACAACATACATGGTAGTACCAAAGTATTGAACTGAGAAGTTCGATCGATAACAAACGGACAGAGGAATAATAGACGATTTAATTCTTTTTATCATTCACGTCGTATCACTTTAAATGTCGCTATCATGAATATAACTATTATTTATTCGAATTCGAAGATTATTTGCCGAAACGGAAGATCGGAGTAAACAGACGTATCCTTCGATTAATTTATGTTTCTCTCTCTCTCTCTCTCTCTCTCTCTCTCTCTCTCTCTCTCTCTCTCTCTCTCTTCAACTTTGAGATTCATTGACGAACCACGTACTACAAAGGGGTCTTTGTTAGGTGGAGCACTACGCGATGCAATAACCGCGATAAAACAAATTTTAATTTTCGTACTCGTGCGTGCACGCGTATGTATACATTTGTGTGTGTGTGTGTGTGTGTGTGTGTGTGTGTCCAACAGCAAACGATAGTAGGAGGAAGAAACAAGCATGTTCCTATTACTCATAATCACGAGTAGATATTAAATCACGTAATACTTTTATGTTGGATCTATAAATATTATGTACGACGACCGTAGAGTACTCTTCAGGAATAATACCGGCCTGTTCACACTTCTGGTGGTTCATTCGACGTGAATCGAATAATATATGTATCTTTGGTTTGAAGAATCCGATTGCCGTTTCTGTACACAGAATTCCAAGTTATTCGAAAGTATAATTCGCGCGTGTAAACTATTTCGTTTAACATTCCTTCTACGTCGTTAGAACTCGAAGAAACATGAAGAATAAAATTAGCGAAAGAAAGACAATCGGTGGTAAGACGACGGCGTGGTGTACACGCGTCGAACGCATACGAACAATCTTCGTGCATGCCGATCGTATCAACGTTGGTTGCGCGGTTCGGTCGTCGACCGAGCAAGAAGAGGAGTTAAGTATTTTTAATAGGCGGCTAGAGGCAAAAGGAAGAACGTTACCACTCTCGTATTCACCGAACCGTTCTCTATCAACTGCAATTGATTGCCTCTCTACCAAGAAGCTAATCGCGGTCATTTGTCGTCGTCGGTTTTGAGACTTCGAAACGTCTCCGAGGAGGAATAGATTTGAATCGTCTTAGAGTCTATCTGTCGGATCGCTCGCAAATTCCGCACAACTGTCTTTTTCTTTATTTTCCTATGTTCTATTTCGTTCGTCGTCATCGGCGTCGTTTCACTTTTAGCTCCCTATGAGTTAAAGCAAGTGTGCGTATAAATCCAAGGAATCGAAAGTGCATTTAACGAAGACGAATCGAACGTCATTATTGCGAGTAATAAAAGATGAGAGGAAATCGACTTGAAGTACACATGAGTTTTCTACTCGTCTCTTACATTTAAACGCGCCTTTACGACACAAGAGACTCTTCTATCCATTCGTAGAAAATATATGCCTTTAAATTTATTCGGCTCCGAGGGAGAAAATAATAAATCATGCGACGGCGCCAACGCTTTTAGCCGATAATAATGACAACCCTACGAAAATCGAGTTCTACTTTATTATTCGCACTTGGAGCACGCTCGATACGTTATTACGAAGTTAATCGCGTTTCGACCTACATATCGCGCTCATTGCATATTCTCTTTCTCTCTCCCTCTCTCTTTTTCTCTTCATCATTTTTACCTCGCTAAATTAAAATAATATATTCCAGAGCAGTGTAAAACAGCGACGGGATGACCTTTTAGCCGCTGTAATTAACGAGGGGAAAGTAATTTTAGAAAAGGGCCGGCCATTTTTGTTGAGAAGAGAGCGATCGAGCGCTCTTTTATAAATGAAAAGTATGAAAAAATTTCTATCGTAGATTAACTTAATTTATCATGATTTTATGTCAAATCTGATTTAACATGAAACATCAAATTTTATTGTGTATTTATTTTTAAGAAATATTACCATGCATTAAGTGATCTGTTATATATATATATATATATATATATATATATAGACACGCAAACACACACACATAAATAAAATACTATACACCTATATAAAAGTTATTAGGAAATTAAAGAAAAACAATTTTTTTTTAATATAATATTGGAAATAGCGTAAGTAGTTAACACATAGAACGAATAATGTATATGACTAAATCGAATCTCATAAAAATTTCGATACTATGCGGCCAACGTAGGTGTTGTGTCGCTATATAGGTGACTGCAATTTCGCCGTGCCACGACACGTTGTCCATTACGACTTTCGAGGGAAAATGAGAGTTTATGGGTAATCCTCCCCACTCTCTTTACCCTTCTCTCTCTCTCTCTCTCTCTCTCTCTCTCTCTCTCTCTCTCTCTCTCTCTCTTTCACACACACACACACATAGCCAATGACGGTACCATACGCGTACGTGACAGTAGCTCTTAATGCTGATGAATCTCTCTCGAAAGCCGACATATCCTGAAACGTACGTTTTGTACCAATATAGACGCGCGTGTGTGTGTGTGTGTGTGTGTGTGTGTGTGTGTGTTGTGATAGTTATATGTATGTATAATATATAAGTATATCGTATTATTACCTACACTACGTCAACGAACTTCGCCTTTCTTCTTTTTTGTCCCAAGAGAGAAGAGCACGTGTCATTATTTTTGCGCAACTATTTTCGTAAGGTCGCAAAACGGCGAGGACACGTGCGACACGTCGACATTCGAGAAACGTGCCGCTATTACTATGTTTCTTCTTTACTCCCCGCGAAGGAAAGCTAGAAAAAATACCCTAATTTCGTTTGTTTTCTTTTAAAATAATCCGAAAATAACGATCGCCAGGTGGGATCCCTTTTATTTTGCTATCGTGTTCTAAATTAAAAGCGTTAACGACGGAACATAAACGGTTACTTATTGTTTCTTAATTTTGACGTTTTCCTTTTCATTTTTTGTATGGTTTTGTCTTTTTTTTTCTTCGCCATCTTGGTATATTCAGTTTTGTAAATTTATGGGAGAGAGAGAGAGAGAGAGAGAGAGAGAGAGAGAGAGAGAGAGAGAGGGAGAACATTGTTTATTTTGCAGAACCGACCATAGATTTCCAGGCATTAATTAACGCCCGATACGTTATCGTTTCGCGAATTCAATCGGGCGAAAACATTTGTTTCACGATTAAATTGAAATTCCAAAACCGAGACCGCGTCATGCAGTTCGCGTGTGTGCTTTCATGAATCTCGAAAGAAATTAAAGCACGAAATACGACAGATGAAGTTACGTCGGATGTGGCAAAGAAGCGTGGAGTCTCGATAGCGATTGTCGAAGGACAAAAAAAAAATAAAAAAAGAGATCGAAGAAAAGAATAGGACGAATTCTAGAAAATAATTAAAGTATCAGAATAAAAAGTTCCAATCAATGTTCTTTTGACCTCGTGCATGAGTTCTTTCAGTATCGTCGTATAATTATCGCGTGAGGAAAAAATTCTTCGGGGCAAGTTATTCGCTCGTGCGAAAGAAAAGGAAGCTTAAGAAAAGGTTAGAACGAATTTTCGCAATTGGCACAAATGTTAGAATGAAATATAAAAAAGGAACAATAAAAAAGGAAAAAAGCAAGCATAACGCTTCTCGATTTACGCGTTCACGATCGATGAGATGTGAACTGGTCAACGAAAAAAAAAAAAAAATTTTAAAAAGGAGAAAAAGAAAATATAAAAATAGTATATAAAAGAGCTCAACGAGTTGTACGTGACTTTCCGTTGAAATTCTCCCATACGGATAAAACATCTCGTGCCGTAAAATCAGACCGAACATAGGCTACCAGTCGACACAACTTGACCATTCAATGAAAAACGTGTCTCGATCGCATGACATCAGAATTCAAAATCGAGAGAGAAATAAAACACGAACATACGCATGAATATTTGTTTACGAAAGGATCCAATTGTATTCATTTTTAATAAAGATTTCAATGGTAATCATAAAATAATTATTATTCAAACATAATACGAACCTTCGACACGAAGTTTCAACATGATCGACTATGAAGGAAATATAATAATAATAATAATAATAATAATAATAATAATAATAATAATAATAATAATAATAATCCTTGTTTAACATGCATCTTTTACTTTTATTTCCAGTTTAAAATATACTCAATGGAGTAATAAAAACTAAGATACATTGCTTTTCCATGAGAGCATAAACGAACAAACAGGGAAAACACGAAGGGTTAGCAAGAGTGGGTCGTGTTTATACCCGGCGGATACCTTGAGTGCATCGTTCGTCCCGGTCAAACGTTGGGCGTGGTGGGGAGATCAAAAGGGGCACGCGAGAAGACACGACAGAATTCGACTGGCTACGACCGATCGAGCTTACCTATCCCAAATTGTCTAACTTTCTTTCAATCTTGCTAAGAAATAAAAATAATTAGAAGGAAACTAAACTACAGAAATAAAAGAAGGACTCTCACCTGACTGGTACATCTAAGATGGTCTATGCCTATAGCTGGAACAGTTGGCTCTATCATTGCACAAGAGAGCACTGGCACGAACACTCTTAAATCACCATCATTCGCTGCCCACTGATCCTTCAACTTCTTCTTCTCTTTCTCTCTTGTTCTCTCTCTCTCTCTCTCTCTCTCTCTCACTCCCTCTCTTTCTCTCTTTCTCCTTTTCTCCTTTTCTCACTCTCTCTCCCTCTCTCTCTTTCTCTATCTATGTATCTATCTCTCTCTTTATCTCTCCTTTATTCCTCTTCTTTCTAGAGTGATCTCTCACGCACTATTCACAAAATCTCACCTTCGAGTTATCCAGCAAGGACGATCAAACGTATGATCGAAGGAACAACACATCGGCACACACATAAAAACTCGTTCACTTTTCTCCCTTATTCTCCTTTATTCTTCCTTTGAGAAAACGAAAGGATGAAGGAAAAATGAAGAAGGAGAAATAAAAAAAAAAAAAAAACAACAATAAGATGATGAAGAAGCAGAAGAAATAAAGCACTGCTCGAGCCAAAATAGACGGATCGAAGTTGTTTCTTGGCACTGAAGATATAGAAAGGAAACGAGTTTCAGAGTCTCGTTTAGGACCGAATAAGAGGGACGACGATAGTCTGTCGACTGCACCCAGTTCTCGAAGGGGTGGTTACCACCAATACCAAACGGATAGAGAGATAAGTAGATAGATGGATGGTAAGTGTTCGACGAATAAAACAGACGAAATGGTATATGTACGTAGACGTAGGAGAAAGGGTGAGAGAGGAGATATACGTATGTGTGTGTGTGTATGTGTGTGCGCGCGTGTGTGTGTGTGTGTATGTGATGGTGACAAAACGCGAATAGAGACGGCACAAGATAGACGTTCGCGGATCTAGAGCTGGCACTGCACTGACTCCGGCCTCCTCGTTCGACCCGAGTCCGCGGCACTTACTCCCGTGCGGCGCATGCGTGTTTCAACATGGCGACGTTTGCGCCGTCGTTGTCGTCATCGTCGTCGTTGTCATCGTGTCGTCGTTGTCATCGTCGTCATAGTTCTCATCGTCATCTTAGTCATCATAGTCGTCGATGTCGTCGTAGTCCTTATTATAGTCTTCGTAGTCCTCTTCTTGTACTCATCGTTTTCGTCGTCATTCTCTCTCTCTCTCTCTCTCTCTCTCTCTCTCTCTCTCTCTCTCTCTCTCGCTTTCTTTCCTATACGAAGAGAGTTACCCTTTCTTCTCTTCCTTCGATCTTCTCTCTTTCTCTCTCTCTCTCTCTCTACTCTCTCTCTCTCTCTCTCTCTCTCTCCTCTTTCTCTCTCTGTCTCTCTCTCTTCTTCTATCTTCCTTTCTCGAGGAAGACTTCGCTTAACGGTGAAACGAGAACGCACGCACGCGCGAGCTTCATCCCCTAAATCGCCCCCGTTCTTCTCTCTGGTCCTACCGCCCCACCCCTTTTCGCTCTTCCCATCTCTACAACATACAGTATGAAGAACACGGACATTGGCATGTGCAGAGAGTATGATGGAGAGGATCGAGAGATTCGCCAAAGTCAAACGATCTGCTTCGACTTCGTTAGGAATAGAATTCTATTGGACGATTTTTATTCTCGAGTGTTGCTGAGATTTTTCTTCTTTTTTTTTTTTTTTTCTTCTTTTCTTCTCTTCTTGTTTTTTTCTTCATCGATCAAAAGTTAAATATTAAAAGTTCTAGAGAGTAATTGAGTCATTTGTGTATAACACGATTACTGCTACTGACACCGGTATTAGATTTTGTTCACTTTATTCGTAAAAATTGTAGTATATTTTTGTCAATGTTCGATGGAAGACAATTGTGTAATCGTTAAAAAAAAAAAAAGACACTTATACAAATTAAACGATTTAATTCATGAAAATTCGAAGATATGAAGAATTAACAAACGAATTCGAAATGTAGGAATTTGTAGAATTTGTAATAAAAAGAATCAGCTTAATCTACTTTTTATTACGAAGTCAGTGAAATCTCACATTAAATCTAAAATTGTAATGGTCTCGTCCTCTTGAAATTATCGTTTAAAATTTAGTGTTACATCGTACTAGACGAAAGTAAAAATTCGAGGAGTTTACGTCTTCTCGCATTTTCGACTGGCGGAACGATGAAAATAATTCAAATACACTGGACGAAGGCTCGAATTTTCGGGTACGAAAAGGCAAATTATCGTAGTCGTACCTTTTTCTGATTCGTTGATGCGACAATGCGGCGAACGGTCCTTCTTATTTCTGTTTGGAGCCGTTGTCGCCGTACAAACGTTGCATGGCCAAATCGTAGGTCTTCCAACGAATTTGGCGTCGATTCAGAAGTTCGCGGGTGGATGAACGCTCGAGTTCTCTCTCTCTCTCTCTCTCTCTCTCTCTCTTCCTTTTCTTTCGAATACGTTGAGTTTCGCGGTATATACGAATGCGGATATTCGATTCGACTCTGCACAGCACGAATGATATTATGCAACCATTTTACGATATTAAATCGTAGAGAAATATAAACGTATATGGTCACGTGATTAAACTAGTTAATGGTAGTAAAAAAAATATAATTAAAAAAAAAAAATTAGAGAAAGAAAATAAAAAAGAAATGCTTATTAAGAAGGAATGAAAGGGGTCATCCTATTCCCGAAATTAACGACGAAATTTCAATAAAGCCCTCAAATTCTGGATAGATGAGGAGCCGCGAAGAAAGTTTCACTTCGTCGACTGATAGCTTCGTTGTTAAGCGTTCAAACGTCGCACAAACTTCGAAGACTGGCTGCGCGGAGAACGACGAGCATAATTCTTAATTGGTTGGCGTAATTCAGTCGGTCCATTCATTTAACTAAAGAATCCTCGCCTTGGGCGAGCGAGCAGCATATGGTGGTCACATCTTTTTTCTCACCATTCCTCCTTATTCCCTATCATACTTTACATCTATCTGACTCTCTCTTTCTCTCTCTCTCTCTCTTTCTCTTTTCCCCTCTCCTTGTTACAAGCGTACGAGAAATATTGCCAAAGGCAGTGCACGGTAGCCAATCTCGTTTGTGCGTTGTTATAACGTGGGATCAGATAAACAAACGTGGACTTAACTCCGACTGACATAATCGTTTGCATGAGAGCGAGAAGGAAGACCGTTGAAGGCGAGGATTCTCGTGATAGAAAGAGTGAGAGAGAGAGAGAGAGAGTAAGAGAGAAGTGTCGTGTCCAAATAGGTTGTAAACGCGCGAGTAGAGATGTCGGAGTGCGATTGGGGAAGAGGAAAAATGTAGGAAGCAGGTCGTTCGAGGAGGCTGGCGCCGAAACGATGATTGCTCGGATCAGAGGAAGGACGAAGGATGCGGACGAAAGGGTACGCTCGGACCTGGACGAGCAGATATTATTACGAACGTTCGTCCATTCCTTTTACGTTATATACCTTCTCAAATATCTCTTTATGTATGTGTCTATATACTGGCATATTCGTTTATGTGTATTTATATTCGTATGCTTGCACGTCCATACAGATGTGTGTGTGTGTGTGTATGTGTGTGTACATGTGTATATTCTTATAAATGTGAACTCGTGTGAGCATTCTTAGACTAGGTAGGGAAGAGATAGAAAGAGTGAGAAGAGAGAAAGAGAGAGAGAGAGAGAGAGAGAGAGAGAGAGAAAGGAAAAAAGTGATTTGATGGAACGGCGGGACGAAGATTACCCACTTTTCATCGGCTGCACGTTCCTTCGTCCTCGTTATTTCACGAACGCGAATTACTTTCCCCCCAATGAAAATGGAGAGATCGACTCGTTACACGTGCCACGATGTAGTAACCTTCACGTCCCACCCTCTTTCTTACCACCTTCTCATCCTCATCATCGTACCTACCCCACTAGCGTTAGCGATTACTTTCGGGAACGTTTATCTTTTTCTTTTTTTCGTAGAGGATTGCCATTTCTATCTCTCTCTCTCTCTCTCTCTCTCTCTCTCTCTCTCTCTCTCTCGCGCGCGCTTTCTTTCAAAATTTGGCTCGATAAGCATGTCTTTTGCATAATTTTACGATTCGGGGAAAAAGAATTTTTATGGACGTGAGGCTTCCTACTTTATAGAGTAATATTAATGTTATAAAAGTGTGACGTAAATATTTCTGAGTGGGAGACATACAATTTGAGTTTAAATGCAAATAAAGAGAAAGAGAGAGAGAGAGTGAGAGACACTTTCGACGCTGATCTAATTAGATTTTCAATCAACAGATA
The DNA here is from genome assembly GCA_918808275.2 of Dolichovespula sylvestris. Classification (NCBI taxonomy): domain Eukaryota; kingdom Metazoa; phylum Arthropoda; class Insecta; order Hymenoptera; family Vespidae; genus Dolichovespula; species Dolichovespula sylvestris. The sequence goes on along the minus strand of OU964962.1, from coordinate 1,700,830 downwards.
AATTCTTTTTATTATAGAAAAGATAAAGTATAGAGTACGAAACTACATCAACAGGGTATTGAAGGGATTTACATTTAGAAGAAATTGAACAATGATATGCAGTTATATATAGAATTTGATTAGAAAATATTTTTAATAATGGAACTTTCTTAAATTTTATCAATGACGATAGTAAGTAGTATACGAAAGAATTTAATATGAATGCTAATCAAATATTATGACTATGCATGTATGAAGATATAATGAATGTGAATTATGTAAGGTAAAAATTTCTGATAAAGCTCATCTTAAAGACAATTGTTTTGAAAATATTACACAACGTTCCTTATTAATTATTTTTATCATAATTGGTAACGTGACAGAAATGAGAGAACCTTATATTTTATGATACATCTCCAATGAGCTCATAAATCTGTCACATGAATTGAGACTATAATGTCATAAATATGATTATATTAGATCAAAACGTTAGTTCGCCCTTCGAAATACTCTTTTGATCCCGATTAAAGTTACAAATTTCTTTCTGCGAATGCTCATCCAGTCATAGAAGAGGAAGAGAAGAAGAAGAAGAAGAAGAAAAAAGGAGATCGACGTGTAGTTCGAAGCAACCAAGAGTATCAAGCAATGAAAGGAAAAGAGAGAGAAAAAGAGAGAACGAGAGAGAGAGAGAGAGAAGGTGGAAGGAAGAATAGCTTCCAGGCGTGCATCAAACCGGAAACGGCTCGACAAGGAAGATCTAAAATCCGTGAAGGGTTTCGCGGAAGGGTGAATAATAACGTTCGAAATTCGAGACGCGGAGTAAAACGATGTCGTGGACGAGAAACGCGTTTGGCAAAAAGGACAGCGTGGTAGTGATGTAGAAAAGTATATGTACGTATATTCCGACATGCGCATGTGTATAAGTGGGTGGAAGAAAACGGAATAGGAAATGGTAAGTGGTGGGGGTATCGTGTTCTAGTATGGTGTAGTCAAGGCAAGGGGATGTGAGAAAAAGACGCCAGGCAGCTAGAGAGGTAGGCAGGCAGAAAGGAAGGAAGGAAGGAAGGAAGGAAGGAAGGAAGGAAGGAAGGAGGACAGCGAGGAGTAGGTTCAATAAAATGGAATATCTAATAAGGGACAAATGCAGCCGAGAGAAGAATAGTATGTAGAGGGGATAGTACGGATAGGAGAGGGGATAAACTTAGTTCTTTGTTTCTTCGAAGACGAAGGAAGAAAATCGGTGGATTCGACGATTCAACTTCTACATGTAGTATTTCTTCGTCATTTTTCTTTTTTTTTTTTCTCCCTACCTATCTTAGAGAGCATCAAATAGAGTGAAAGGTCGAAAAATACGATTGACGAGGAGAATACTACGTATAGGTAGTGAGTATAATACAAGTTCTTTCATAGAAAAAGAGAAAGAGAAACAGAAAGAGAAACAGAGAGAGAGGGGGGGGGGGAAAGGAAGAGGAGGATGATATACGAGACAAACAGAACGAACACGAGTGGAAATAACGAGGAAGGAAATTGATCGAATTTTGGATTAAAAGCTAATCGTAAATCCGGTTGTTTGTGGAAAAAAAAAAGGAGAATGACCGATTTGACGATCCCTTCGACTTCTTATTTCGATTCCTTATCGTAATTTCGATTCGTAAGAAGGATAAGATTGCTCTTCGAGTGGCCCGTCTTAATTACCGTTTATTTTCTACGACTTAATGTTTCTTCGCCCATTATCTGTATCGTATTGTTTCTTCCGGATGCTCTTAGAGGATCGCAGAGCGTCACGGTCCAAAAGAAATCTTTTAGAGCGTCATCGTTCTTTCTACAATCGGCACTGTTAGCCAAGCGACCGAGACTCGAGAGTTCTTTGAAAGCAGTCCAAGAGAAGTAGTTTGATTTCAATTTACATATGCATCAGTGGATACTATTATCCTATCGTCCTTTCGAATCGCTCTCGAATTTAAATAAAGCTTATCTACAAATATGTAAATGCAAGTAAGAGAGAGAGAGAGAGAGAGAGAGAGAGAGAGAGAGAGAGAGAGAGAGAGAGAGAGAGAGAGAGAGGGTCGAAAACACAATGAATGCGACTTATATTTTTGTAACGAGTCGTTTTCAAGAGCTAGCCGCTATCCGGGAGAGCTTGGAATTTATTAATCGAACGTCGACTCTTCTTGTCTTTGTTGTTAGTTATTTATTTTTTTATTTTCTTTTTTTTTTTTTTTGCTATAAAAAGCTCCAAGCTGTAATCCACAAGCGAACGAAGCAACATCCGTTTAATTGTACCATATTTCCGTTCTAGGACTCTGTTCGTTATCCTTCCCTTTTATGTATACCCACTTTCTGATATTTTTCCAATAATAAAAAAGAAAAATGGAAAAGTTGTTGCATAAACAGAGTAATTTGTTTGATAACGATAAAATCTATCTTACGTAGTACAGCCACGAAGATTTTCAGGAAAGCAATAAGTAGACATTGAGGTGAACCCACGTGGAAGGTGTCGAAGATTTAAAGTGTCTCGGATGATCTCGAAGGAAAGGCAGGAAGAAATAGTAAATGGAACGAGACATCTATCGTTCTCTCTCTCTCTCTCTCTCTCCTTTCTCTCTCTTTCACTCACAATCAGTTGGAAGGTGAGTGCTATCGCGAAAGGAAGATTATTCATGGGAGGAGTATAGCGAAAGACGGTGAGAAAGGATAAGAGAGAGAGAGAGAGAGAGAGAGAGAGAGAGAGAGAAATGAAGAGGAGGTGAAACGGAATAAAACCTCTTTGGAGTCGCGTGTATAAGATGGATGGCTCTGGCCTGAAAAACGTTCGGAACATACGCATGCGTGTGAGAGTTTGCCTACATCAGTGTGTTTCGTTTTCCGAGCAGTATTTCGTACCTCCGATGTATTCACCTTTCGCGATTCGGGGGATGTTAGGATGTTATCGATGACGTAGCGAATGGTTTCGCTTCGAAACCGCACGTTTATGCGACGATCATAGACCGAATTTCGTTCGAAAGATACGAGAAATATTTTTCTTCGATTTTCCCTTTCTTTGGAAGAAGACGATCTACACCTTCCATCCAAAATTTTAATCGAGAACATCTGGAAAACGCTCTCTTCCTCCTTCCCTCCCTCCCTCTCTCTCTCTTTTTAATATAAATATTTTCCAAGCTTAATAATAATAATTATAATAATAATAATAGTAATAACGTGCGAGGTGTTATAGCAGCGTAATCTATCGTAAGCTTATGTATATCTTTATATATTTGCTAAGAGGATTAATCGATGTAATAATGACTTATATCTTTATGTTTGATAACAGGATCAATTGATATATGGATACAACATTTGTTTGAATCAAATCATTTCTTAAGCTTTCAAAATTCTTTAAACTTTTATATAACGATCAATTATATTTTTAAATATTATCGTTATATCTTGAAAACTCGTTACATCACTGGCCAGTAGAACATGAAATAAAGATGCCAGAGACACGTGCGTGAGTAACTTTACCGACTTTCATTCAGTAACGACGAGCAACCGCTCGTTCTTGCCGTATATTATTATATTTCTTTCGCGACATTCCTTTCCTTCGTAATGATACGCAATAAAGGCGAGAAAGTAAAAACTTTCATGGTTATCGCTCGATTAGGTCGTCGAGATCGGATCCTCACCAGTGAATAAAATGTATTCGGATCCCTCTCGCTTTCCATTCGATCTCGCGTTATTTTGTTGAATGCGCAAACAAAACGAAAGCTGAACGGTTTGCCGTTGGCCTCGTAAAAAATGGATACCAACGTACATTTCTCAAGCTATTCCCTTTCGTTTTTTAAACGTAAAATCCATCGAATTTCCAACGCAGGGAATATTACGATCTACTGTAGATTTCAAATTATTATGATTGGTTAGTACGTTTCCAAAAAAAAAAAAAAAAAGAGAGGAAACGAGACATAAATGTTTCTTGATTGTTTCGCATAAAATAGATGGATAAATTTCAAAAGAAAGAAAAAGAAAAAGAAAAAAGAAAAGAAGAAAGAAGAAAAAGGCTAGAAGCGCGTTGAAAGAAGATTAAGGACGAGCAAAAGAAATAAGAAGTCGTAGCGCGTTTGTTCCCTCTACAATTGGTAGTAAATTGCAATTTTGTCTGGCCGAATGGAATTCATGCACGTTAAATTTATGGAATAACATAGGGGATAACATAGTAATGCTATTAGAAGGAAACGCAATCCGAATGAATATGGACAATTTTCATGGAAATATTGTTTGCGGAAAAATACTGCGGCAAAGTTGGAGGTGGAGGTTTACGTGTAGATGGTGGAGGAGTAAGAGGAGGAAGAGGAGGTGATGGTGCGGAGGGGGTGGTAGAGGAGGAGGAGGAGGCTCGACTCGACGATCAATTGCAATTTGCACACCAATATAGCTTTGGATATCGGATTTGCAAGAGGAGAAAACGATGAAACACGATCCGGCCAGCCGGTGGCGGCGAAATAAAAAGCATTCACGTTGGATGAACATCTTTCTCCCTTTCTCTCTCTCTCTCTCTCTACCTCTCTCTCTCTCTCTCTCACACACACACTCTCTTCCTTTCTCTCTCCCTCTCTCTCTCTCTCTTTCACTTTGTTCTCTCGCCCAACCACAATTACGCGTTACCCTTTCGACGGGTTAAACAAATTCCTTCACGTTTTTTGAATTCCATAAGCAAGCTCTTAAGTGAAGACTCGATCGTAGAATGGAAATCGTAGAATTCGTTAGAGGATTCGAACGTCGATGCACTTTGCACCGATTCAGAGACACGACAATAAGGACATCTTCTTCCACAAACGATCCACTATATATCTATCCTCCTTCATCTCTCTAGGTATAGTTTCCTCAGAGAACTCGGATATCCAACGTTGAAGTAGAAGGAGATTGAACTCGCAGGGAGAGGTAGTCGAAACAGCCCTTCTTGGGCCTTTTGAATCTTCTACCTCCCTCTCTCTCTCTCTCTCTCTCTCTCTCTCTCTCTCTCTTTCTCTCTGCCCCCTCCCCCATTCTCTCTTTTTCGATAGTCTTTCTGTCTTGTATCATGTCCTATATTGCATCCTCCGAAGGCAAGAATGGCGAGGATAACGTCCTGAAATAAAAGCGAAACGATCGAGCCAGAAAGTACGAGAGAAAAACAAAGAGAGAGAGAGAGAGAGAGAGAGAGAGAGAGAGAGAGAGAGAGAGAGAGAGAGAGAGAAGAAAACAGGAATCAGAAAAAGCAGAAAAAGAAGAAGAAAAAGAAGATGAAAAACTTGGAAAGAAGAAGAGAAGGAATCGAAATGACAGAAAGAGAGGAAGAAGAGGCTGGGGAAGAAATAAGGAGGGAGTTGGGAGAGGGAGGATTTCGTCGAGGCTCTCGACAAGTTTTCTGCAATCGATTCGTTTGATGCGGATTTGCTATCCGCTTCTATCCACCTGCGACCAAATCGAATGCTTTTCGCGAACTTGCGCAGTGAAAGGAAGATCGAACGAGAGAGAGAGAGAGAGAGAGAGAGAGAGAGAGAGAGAGAGAGAGAGAGAGAAGAATGGAAAAGACAGAAACAAGCACGATTCTACCCTACTTAAGAAAGTAAAAATAGACGGTACGAGGGAGGGAGAGAGAGAGAGAGAGAGAGAGAGAGAGAGAGAGAGAGAGAGATAGAGAGAGAGAGAGAGAGAGAGAGAAGACTTGCGTCGAAACTTTGTCCAACTCGAATGTTTACCGCAACTTGAATCAAGCGCAGTACTGCTGCGCCTTCTTTTTCCTTCGTTAGAAGGACCCATCCTATTTGCTAACTCACTAAAAGGACCTGCCTTTGAAAATAACTAAAGATAAGCTAATTAAAAACTAAGAACGGCGAGAGAAATTTGCGTTTCTTTTTATTTAAATCTTTACGTTTCACTTCAGAATTTACCTATGTAGATTCCGTATGTGTTTGTGTGTCTATTCTAGCGTTTAAACGATTGGCCGTATGGAATTTAAAATTACACTAAAAATCAAACAACGAGAATTTACACGCACGAGTGATTTTGTTTCGATTTGGCGATTGGCTTAAAAATGGCGAACGTTCGAGAAACTAAAAAAATTGACGGAATATCGCGCAAACGGTCGTAACGAGTTAAACTACGGTAGGATGTTTAAATTGGTGTCAAAAATGATCGTGATTTCGATGAATTTATGCTACTCGACCTCTACGTTTGTGATTATTACGAATGGATGTCACAGAAGCAGAGCTTCCCCCCTACCGTTCTACAGCGCCATCCTCCACGTTATGCTTTACGGTTAAGATATAATGACCTCTGGTTAAGAACCGTACCTCTCGTTTTCAGTAGCTGTAACAAATATTCGGCCGTCTTGGAAAAACGAAAGGGGCGCAAGCATTCGAGAGGAACACGGAAGGAGAGAAAAGTAGAAGAGGAAGAAGAAAAAAACGGATTCGAGCTAACGGAAGATAGTTGGCGTGCGTGCGCGACGAGCGGAAGAGAGTGGAAAGAGGTTTTGAGGCTACTTCGTCGGAATACCAAATACCCATTTCGTTTCGCCTGACCACCTTCGAATCGGTCCAAGACTTGCAAAGCACTTCTCGAACTTAACCTACCCTGAAAAACGTACTTTTCCTTGATTTTTCCTCTCGAACGAGAACGTTCCTGGAACGTTCCTGAAACGTTAGTGCAATGTTACGAAAAAGGCGTATCATTTACTTTTCTTTTATTACGGAATTCACTCTTCCTCTCTTTCCTCCTTCTCGTCATCCCGCCCACCCTCCCTCATCCACATCCCCGCCCCCTCCCCCACCCCCAAAAAGCTACCACGAAGCTTTCTGCTGGCTATTTTGAGAGCGCATTTCAAAGAGAGCGAGTTTATAACGTTAATTACAGTTGCATTACGCGGACCAACGTTTTAACACGATTGGCGGTTCGATATTTCATTAAGTGTACATATCGTCCTGCGTAAAACCTATTAACTACGATGGTTTGTAGCCCTTGCGTGCACCGAGAGCTTGCGAGTTGAAAATTTTCCAACCACATCTATGACGGTGATCGGAGAAATTACGTTATACCTTTAATTTCGTTAGATATCGTTCATAGAATAGCTTCTAAATAATTTTCTATAAGGAAGATTGAATAGGAAGAAGAAAAGAGAAGAGCATAGGAGAAGAGGAAGAAAAAGAAAACACAAGAGAAAGAGAGAGAAAAGGAAGAAAATACAAGGCTTCTTAACAAAACAGTTTCTGATTGTCGAGTACAAATCACCGGACGGTAAACTCTATTGGGATGTCGCGACAGGGAATTGGCTGTGCAGCGATGCCTAGACTCAGCTTCATACACGCACACATACATACGCATTTACCTGAAAGAGAGAGAGAGAGAGAGAGAGAGAGAGAGAGAGAGAGGGAGAGAAAGAGAGAGAGAGAGCTTACAAACTCTCAGGAAGGTACACGTAGATATTCGCACGAATACACCTCCTCGTTAGCACACTCACACATCGATGCTCTCACGTGTATCGAGTAGTAGCTAGTCTAGTGTATCCTAGAGGTATACGAGGGTAGATGAGGATGCGTCTTGCGTGAGTTAGGGTTGACCGAGCTGAATAATGCATGTGTCGAGCTGCCTCTGCCCTGTTCTCTATATTCTCGGCATTCTCACACGCACTCACGACGCGTACCTTGGCTTGGCTTTGCAAGCTCACGAACGTACATATACGTGCATAGACTAAGACTTCTACACATATAGAATGCACTGATACATTTATAGACTCGTACGTGTATCCTTCGTCTCTGTTTGCACGATAATTTCGTATACACGCCCGTTGCGGCATGAACTCCCTTTACACCGTGGCTTTATGGGACCAAGGCAGCCCGTTCGAATACATTTTTCAGTCGGATTTGCGGCGATAGTTTCAACGAGATTACCTTTCCTCTCCTTTTTCCCCTTTTTGTTATATATACCGAACGAAAATGACGATTAGAATCTCGAGGAACCTTCAAAGGATACGAATGCTACTCACCTGCAACATAGAAAAGAAAATATTTTATCAGTATGATATAATAATATAATAAAAAGCACGTTATTACTATTATTATTATTATTTTTATTATTATTATTATTATTATTATTATTTTTATTATTATTATTATTATTATTTTTATTATTATTATTATTATTATTACTACTACTATTATCATTATTATTATTATTATTATTATTATTATTTTTTTTATTATTATTATTATTATTATTATTATTATTATTATTATTATTATTATTGTTGTTGTTGTTGTTGTTATCGTCGTGATCGTTGTCGTTGTTGTTGTTGTCGTTGTCGTTGTCGTTGTTGTTGTTGTTATTGTTATTACTGTTATTTCATGAATGACGGTAGATTTTTTATTTAGCCAAAACACTCAGTGAAATTTGTGAACAAAGTGCAAGAAGTATCCTGGAAGGATTTATTTTAAAGTAATAGTCGAAAAGAGTATACTCTATTCGCGTGAAAGGGAAAGGGTAAAAAGAAAAAGGCTAGTCCTTCGTGTGTATCCGTTCGAGAACAGAACTTGCGACTCTCTTTGTCTACAGGTTTCATCTGGATTATGTCGATGCTCGAGACGTCAGGCACTCTCATTTACGTCCTTCGCGGAGTTGAACCCCTCGCACGTCTTTCTTCTTGCTGTTGTCGTTGTTGTCGTCGTTGTCGTCGTCGTCGTCGCCGACAACGTCTAGCGAGCATCTTCTGAAGGGCAATTTTGCTACCACTCATGCGGCTTCGTTCGCGTTCGTTGCACCTTTATTTCCTTCCGCCGACCGGAAGAATAAAGCGGATGAAAGATGCACGTAATGTTAGCTAGAAATTCAGAGAGACTCCGCAACGAGGGAAGCGTTTGACGAATCATTCTTAATACTCGCATTTTGTACGCTACGTTGCGGCCTTTGTGCCGGCTCGATGTGTTATTCACTCTATACATCTCTCTCTCTCTCTCTCTCTATCTATCTATCTATCTATCTATCTTGTCATTTAAAACATATCCAAACAGTTTTGGATAACAAAAACATGGATCGTTGTTCTATCTTCTTGCATACTTTCACTTCAGCTTTTCTCCTTTTTTTTTTTTCTTTTAATTCATTTATGTCTTTAAGACGATTGAATGATTATTTTTTAAGGATAAGCCACGCTAAATTCTTCCAATATTATTACATTATCCAATTGAATTCGCGGCTTTCTCGCGTTTCATTTTAAACGATGAGAATGTGTTTACAGATAATTACAACGCATATTAGCGCCGAACGTAAACAAAAATTTATTAATTTATTTAAATTATAAAGACTGTGGGAAAAAAATAATTAAATCCGTTGAAGTTCTACGTTTACTCTGTTTTCTACTTACTCTATCACATTTTCATTTTAATTACTACTCCTTAACCTCTTCTTGAGTAGTCTTGTTACGGTTATAGTTACGATCACCGTTACGAACTATTAACGTCCAGTTGAGATTAAAACAACTGTGGTTCAATTACCAAGAACGCGAGCTTATCTTGAAGAGTTGCTAGCACGAGAGAGAAAAAGAGTAGTGGTAGTGCTGCGATTTCTTTTTTTTTTTTTTTTAGGCTCATAGTTATGTGTGTTTGGTTCAAAGGGTGTTTCACCCTAAAAGAGTTAAGCGCGATTAAGCTTCTCTGCCGTCTACGTCGTTGGTGGCCATCTTTGCAGGATCTCGAGGATTTCTCGTAAATTCTACCGATTTCTTTCAGCCTGTCTTCTAGCTTGCCATACCCCTCTCGACTTTCCCGTTATCTTTGAACACCATTCCAAGTGAATTCTCTCTCTCTCTCTCTCTCTCTCTCTCTCTCTGTCTCTCTCCCTCTCTCTCAAAGACACTTCTGTCCTTTCATCGAGAGAACGAAAAACTCGAGATGGAGATCAGATAAAGAAATTTTATTATAACGATTAACTTTTTCGACTTTTTTCATGCATAATACGATGGAATAATCAAACGATATGTTTATTAATGGAATAAGGAAAATAATTGCGGGTATATGTTGCGAGATAAGAATTTCAAATGATGAGAATGTTCATCGATCCGAAAGAAAAAACAAAAGGAAAAGAAAAGAACTCGTTTTATTTACGAGAGATTTGAATTTAATACCAAATAAGATATCGGCAATAATGAATTAGAACTTAACGTTAATTTACGATCGAAAGAAAGGAATTACAAGCAAACGAGATACCATCTACTAGTTCTACCTTAAGAGAGAAATCGTGCGTCGTTTCTCACTCTCGAAGTTGACTCCGTTCATTCTCTTTCGACGAGTCAAAGCAAGCGACTAATTATTATCAGCGTCGTTGCTAACGAGCGTGCAGAGTACACGGAAAAGGGAGAGACGGTGCCTAGCTTCGAGAAAAGGGAGTACCGGTTTTCCTCTTCCTTCTCCGTGTCACGAGCACGATTCACCCTCGTGTTCGACCGCGACACGACAAATCGTCGCGATATAGAGAACGAGAGAGAGAGAGAGAGAGAGAGAGAGAGGGAAGAAGGGAAAGAGAAAGGGAGAGAAATAAAGAGAGAGTAAAAACGAAACCGCGAGACGGGGTTGACAGTGAAAATAAATCCCACCGACTGTAAATAATTGTCCTAAATTGGGTACGTTGAACAATGGAAGGTGTTGTAAAGCTCTTTTTCGAATATTACGATGAAATAGAAAGAGGGAGCGGAAGTGTGAGAGAGAGAGAGAGAGAGAGACAGAGGAGAGGGTGATAAGGAGAAAGGGATGTAGAATGTTGCTGAAAAGAAGTCAGAGAAAACGAAGGAGGGTCGAGATTATCAAGAGAAATCTTGTTATTAATTGTCCTAAGCAGCGATAATTGTTGGGACGGTATCTCCTTTACGGTTATATAGGATTACGCAATGCCAGCACAGCACGGCCGTTTCGTGTTAATTATCGATAACAACCGTAATTTCTCACATAGGAAAAGTTTCGAATGCGTCCTCGAACGAAGAGGATGCTATGTCGCAGAACGGCTTCCTTCCTCGAAGGATCGTCTTACGTCTGAGCGTACTCCAATTTCTCGATCGGACGGGGAACGATAGGCATGCGTTTCCTTATTTCGCAAGCAATTTGCTGATATTGAGATGAAAAGGTCAAAGTTTACATCGTAATACTCCTTTATCTTTATTTTTTGTATGATCGTTAAGAAGAGTTTTATGGATTGACCGAGGGGTGGGAGTGGTGGAGGTTAGATACTCGAGATCAATTTGTAAGTTTATACGAGAAAAGAATCCTCCATTTATTTTAGAACTTTATCAGAGTATAAATCAATAGAATTTAATCGTTAATCTACGAACGATCTATAATACAATGTATCGGTTCTTAATAATTTCGAGAATATTGAGAATGTTAATAAATAATCGTTACTCGTTTTACCCTTAGCTATTGAAACATTCAAGTATTCTTGAAATTCGAATGTTTAATTTTTTTTTCTCGTAATTTTCCTCCTTATTTGAAATTTGTTCGTGTGTGCGGGATAAACTCGATATCAGAGAGAAAGAGAAAGACTGAGAGAGAGAGAGAGAGAGAGAGAGAGAGAGAGAGAGAGAGAGAGAGAGAGAGAGTAAAGAGAGAGTAAAGAGAGAGTAAAGAGAGAAGAGGAAAGAGAGGAAGGGCAGTGACCATGCTGTATATTTTAGCGTCTGTGAATAATCAGCAATCAGCAATGGCTGCGGCAATGGCGGCGGTAACAAATTCCACGTGTACACATACAAACTAGACATGCAAATTTGAGATACGAGTCTCGACCTTACTCCGAATTCCAGCCTACTATGGCTAACACCATCGATAGCAATGGTAACACACCAAGGCACCCCGGGCTCGGCCCTTTTGGACTAACGAGTCGTGAAACCGCCTGCTAGGATCGACGTATCGCCCTTTAGCGTGAGGGAGCACATGCTCAGGACCCGACACGACATGCCACGGATGCGACGTTCGAGCGAGCCAATACTACAACGTTCAACGGATATCAACCCTTTGTCACGCTAAACGCATTTTAAGCTTCACCAACTTCAGGTTCCACCTTGATGATACCGATCGTACTTGGTCATTCAAAAGATCAAAATATCATTCTTTTTCTTTATTTTTTGTTCATCTTTTTTCTTTTCTTTTGTTCTTTTTTTCTTCTTCTTCTTTTTTCTTCTCTTTGAAAAGAAACAACAATTTTTCTACAAACTTTTTTCATCAACTCTCTAATTCGCTCGCCAACATTCTTTCTCGTGTTTAATAAAAAAAAAAAAAAAAAAAACAAGGATATGGATATGCTTGAAAATTAAATAGTGTATTTTGTGATACGCGATCGTTTTGCATGTTTTTCTCCTTTCCTTTTCTTTTCTTTTTTCTCTTTTCTTTTTATTTTTGATGATAAATGTGATAAATTAAAGATATACGAAAGGGAAAAAGCAGAGAAATATGAAAAATGTGAGAGATTGAAAAAGAACACGAGAATAGATCCAAATGGGAAATGAAAATTTAGAAAGAACGCGACGATGCGTAATCACGGATCAACAAACGAAGGAAAATCAGATCTCGACGTCTCGCTTTTGAAAGTTTCACGGTGTCGCGAATATATCTCGAACCGATAGCCTGTATATATCATTACATTTTCCAGAGGCAAACGCGTTATTCGTTGAAAAATTCATACTCTGGTAAATTCTACGCCCGCTGACGTCGCTCACGTTGGAAAAAGAAGAGGGAGAGAGAAAGAGAGAAAAAGAGAGAGAGAGAGAGAGAGAGAGAGAGAGAGAGCGAGAGCGAGAACAAGAACGAGAGAGAGAGAGAGAGAGAGAAGAGAGAACGAGAGAAAAGGAAGAAAAAGCATAACCGCGACGTATCGATTTCACCTGCACCGTCGTGCTGGTGCCGTGTGTGTTTCGTTTGACAGCCGACGTCTACCTACCGTTCGCGTTCACCCCTTTCGTCCTTCCACCCCACACCCTTTTGGGATAGAAACGCGAGCTGATGTAAACGCTGAGAGCAAATATGAGAGAAGAGAGATGCTAATTCACGGATTCGCCTCGATAAATCGGTAGAGTGTATTCTCGCTGGTAGACCACATCGGCGACGTCATGGGAATCGACGTTGAGACAGAGAAGATAGGTAGGTATCGTAGGGTGGAGCAGGGTAGTGGGGTAGGGGGGTTGTAAACAAGAAACGCAAACGTTCGATTTGCTTAGGCGTGCCGTTCTCTGAATTTCCCTCCCAAAAGATTTCATTCTTTCGCGTTGTGATACGTTTTCTCTGCTATTTTTCTCTATTAATTTTTTTTTATTCTTTTTCCTATTTCTTTTTTTTTTTTTTTTTTTTTTTTTATCCGACAAACGAGACGAAACCTCGACGATCCACGGATTCTCTCTTTACTTTTTCTTTTTTTTTTGTTCTTTCATGAAAATCAATCGGACACCTAATACGCGTAGACAAATGGATTTTGTTGAAACGCATCGAACGGAGATTGACCGGCAAAATTCTTTAATGTTTCCTTTTAGAAATTTCAAAGCAATATGTCCGTTCGTTTGATAATATCGCGTGTGAACGATGACAGAAGGAATGCAAGAGGTTGTACAAATAGGATAGAAAATAACGCGAATTGTTTTACATGCGATCAAATAAATGGGTCAATCTTTCTCAAAGATATATAAAGAGTTCTGTTCTTCCTCTCTTTCTCTTTCTTGTCTAGAAGAGCGGCAGACAGAAAGAGAGATAGAAAGAGAGAGAGAGAGAGAGAGAGAGAGAGAGAGAGAGAGAGAGAGTCAATGAACAAAAGGATCATTTTTCATGGACAATTGTTCACGTGCCAGGTAGATAATTGATAATCTCGTGCTCAATTCTCAATCCTCGAGAATAATTGGAGATCCTATCGAGGATAACTCGAATACGAATTGTGAGTCGAAATACGGAACCTTTTAGGTTCGAGGAATGGCTACGCGCTTCTTCTTGTGGGCGCTGATCAATCTACATCCGATTGTAAGGGCGCGGCTTTTGTTAAAAAAAAAAAAAAGAAAAGAAAAGGTAGAAAGAAAAATGGACCAATTACTGCTACACTGGATTATCTTATTTTATACGTGATTTTTTTTTTTTTTACATCATAAAGAAAAATTTAAGATCATCCGATAGCTCGTTTGCATCCACGATGTTCCAGAGCCGTGTTGACACAAATTGTTAAATGTCGAAAAGTTATTAAAAAGTTTGTTAACACAGTAGTGAAATCGTGAAGTGCACTTAAAATTTCTACTTCATTCCTCGTGTTATTTTGTCTCGTTTGTAGAAACATCTCGTCATCATCGGAATGAAAAGTCCAAACTTAATAACGATATATCCTACGTCGGATATATATATATATATATATATATATATATATATATATTGCTGATAAACAATGGTACGAAATAAATCAACAGGAAAGAAAATAATCACCGTGAACAATTCGAAAATTGTTGACATATTACGAACGAAATCACAAGTTCGAAACTAGAACGGGGCTTTTACTCGTCGACAAACACTACCAAGTGTACGTAGCATTATTCGATATAACCATCCGTGGAAATCCGTGCAATGAAAGGAACAAGAAAGAAAAAGAGGAAGAGAGGTGTTGGTTGAGAGGATAGAAAGTTTTAGAGAAAGATTATTCCGTCGTGGAGAATATCTTCGCTAGGAATACTAGGACGAAATTGCTTCTCGATGTCCTTCGTCCAAGTTTCTCCATTGCGTTGCTGCCATCAAACGTTAGGTAACCAGAAGAAGGAGAAAGAGTGAAGAAGGAAAATATACAGAAAGAGTAAGAGAGAGAAGGAAAATGGGAAAAAGGGAGGGAGAGAGAGAATAGTATCTGGGTTGCATCTGGGCGTAGCGCATTCCTACTAGTGGTTTTACGGTCTCCTTCCGGAAGCAATGACGCGGATTCCGGGAGCGTAAATGCGAACTTTTGATGTACTTGCATCAACTCGCCGACTTTCAGCAGGCAAGAAGAAGGTTATGCCGTCCGGTCACGTGGATCTCTCTTTTAAACGCGGTTTGTTGTCCCTGCTTACGACTTTTCTTCATTTCTCTTACAATTTCTCTTTCTATTTCTCTTTCTCGATCTTTTACCCTTTTTTTCCTCTTCTTTTTCTTCTTCTTCTTCTTCCGTCGTGAATCGTATTGCAGTCGCGTGATACGGGTACTTAATTTAAACGCTGGATAAAATAAAGGAATGAAATTCTTTCTACGTGAGGATAAAAGGAACAAAAAAAAAGGGGGGGAAATGAAATGTCGTTTGAGAACGCGTTCTCTTCGAGATTACGACGTGAATTTCTTACGATTTTTAGTTCGTTGATAATTTCGTATTAGATGAAAGGATGACGATGGATAGATAGGTAGATTCAAATCGTTCCGATCAGAAATTTTTGATAGATTACAATCAAGAAAAGCGGGAAGAATTCATTCGTTTAACGATAAACTAATTTATTGATTGGAATAGGAGATACTAAAGAAGAAAAAAAAAAAAATAGAAGATTACGGAATGAGAAAGAGAGAAAAAAGTGGAAGATAAAGATGAAGAAGTAGGGAAGAGAGTCAGAAACGTCTCGCGTGAGTTATTTCACCGAAAAGAAAAAGAAAACAAAAAGAAAAATAATGAGAAGAAGAAGACGAAGAAAGAAAGGAGGAAGAAGAGGTAGAGGAAGAAGAACGAAAAGAGGAATAAAAAGAAAGTAAAATCCGTACTAGAGAGGTACGTCTCCTCGGCCGATGTCTCTCCTTCGCTTCATAACGACCTTCGATCCCTCGGAAATTCCATCGTGGATTTCCTCATCCCTTTGACTGCCTCCAGCATTACTGCCGTCGCCGGTGTCGCCACCGCCTCGTAGTCCTGCCAAGTCCATCGTCGCGCGATTATCCGAGAGAAGGAAGGTTATTTCAGTTATTTCCAAGATGGAGGAGCATCTCCTCCACCCTCTCTCTCTCTCTCTCTCACTCTCTCTCTCTCTCTCTCTCTCCCTCTTTTCTCTTGTCTCTCCTCTTTCTCCTCCTATTCTTTCTCCTCCTCCTTTCTTTCTTCCTCCTCCTCTTTGAGACGCTTTACGTAGTAGTGGGAAGGACTGAGTGGAACGTAGGAAAGAAAGAAGAACTGAAAAGTGCACGGTGGTAGCACGGTGGTGCTTTTTCCAGTACATCCTACGCACGGACCCTCTCTCTAGCAAAGAGGCAGAAGCAGCTGTAGACGTTCTCAGGATGCGGAAAAGGCGTAAGAGGAGCGACACGAGGGGACAACGAAATTGAAATGGCGAAAGCGGATCATGGAATAGGTTGGCTAAACCTTCGAAGAGAGGTGGAGAGGTTGGTACTGGAAAGTGGAGAGAGAGAGAGAGAGAGAGAGAGAGAGAGAGTAAGGAGAGAAAGGGGTGGAAAAGTGTAACCGTTGAAGCAGGTCGCCGGATGAGGGAGCTAATCCGCGTAGGTTCTGCCGTAGAGACTGGGCTCGTAGGCGTCTTGAAAAATTCAGTCCTTTTCTATTTTAATTTATATTATACGTCTAAGATTAGAATATTGTTTCGCATTTTAATGATATCCTAATGATTCCTTTATTTGTTGAAATCAAATTATTTGCAAGTATGTATTATAAATTAAATTTTTTCTTCGTGTGACACTTGGAAAGATTCACAGATATTTCTGAATATTCGTATTATCGGGATGTACGCAAAAAAAATATATATATTGTGTGTGTGTGTGTGTGTGTGTATGTATGTATGTATGTATTTATGTATACATAAAAAAGAAGAAAAGAAAGAGAAAAATGAGGGAAAGAGAATAAAACGACAAAGAGCCACTCGAAATTTTCTTATCCGGACTTTCCACCGAAAATACTTTTTCCTTTTCTTCTTAGAGTCCGTAACACGAGAGTTTGCGAAACAGGTTGAGGAAAGATAAAAAGAAGGAAAGTAGACGAAATGAAAAAATACAGATGGAAAGACACAGAAGAGGAGAAAAACGCTTGAGAGTTGAAGGACAACGAAGTGAAGAAGAGCCGGTTGGACGAGTAGAAACGAAGTTGATGCGTTCGAAGAGGACGACAACTAGACAAAAAAAGAAAAAAGAAAAAGAAAAAGAAAAAAGAAAAAGAAAAAGAAATCACACGAAGTCAATAAAAAACTATGAGATTCTTTCCATCCCTTCTCTTTTCGTCTCTTACGCTTCCCTGCGTGTCCCACGTGTCTCCTTCTATTTCTCTCTTCCTCTCATTAAGAAGAACTTTTGCATCCTAACGCTGGTTGCTTCTCTTCCTAGTGTGCAATCTGCACCAACAGCAGTAGCAGTAGCAGTAGCAGTACCAGCACCAGCACCAGCAGCAACAGAGCAGCCAGAAGGCGTCTGCTCCGTATTTATTTCAGCTCCTAATGAGTTTGCCAGAGCTCTTCGCGTGTGTACACCCGAATGCTTCTCTCGCGCGAAGGAATGGAAACGTGTGCGTTGCTAGCAAAGTGGCTGCTATAGTGAACGATGCAAGAGAGAGAGAGAGAGAGAGAGAGAAAGAGAAAGGGGAGGGGTAAGGGGTAAAAGTCGGGTTCACCAGGCGTTTTCAGCTTGCGAAAGGAATCATGGCACGGTAGGAACGCGTTGCCCTTTTGGCACTTTCTTCCAAGTCGTTTCTCCCTTTCTCGAAGCGTGCAGCTTCGATGAAGAGAGACAAATGATGCTCTTTTCCTTTTTCTCTTTCCTCTGCCTTCTTTTCTTCTTTTACCCTTGTTTTTTTCTTTTTCATTCATGGCGAAAACGAACCGACCGACCAAGCGACCACCACCAGACGTTCTTTTGCCTACAACGTCTTTTTTCTTTAGCCACCGTCCTGATTTCTTTCTTTCTCTCTCTCTCTCTCTCTCCTTCTTTCTCTTTCTATTTCTCTCTCTCTCTCTCTCTCTCTCTCTCTCTTTCTTTCTCTCTCTCTCTCTCTCTCTCTCTCTCTCTCTTTCTCTCTCTCTCACTCTCTCTTTTCCTTCCTTCCTTCCTTTTCCCTATCTTTTCGTAGTACTTAAATACAGGAAGAAACGAGGCCGTTAAAATGTTCCGCCATGCACAATTTATCATGGACTGCGAATGGTAAACGCAGAGTCTGCTTTCTCTCTCTTCCTCTCTCAAAGTAGAGGAAAAAGGGACGAAGCTTAATATTCGTTGGGTTGTAGGTGAAACCGAACAAGAAGAATAAGAGTAAGTATGAGAGAGAGAGAGAGAGAGAGAGAGAGAGAGAGAGAAAGAGAGAGAGAGCAATGGTGCAATGCGCCGATGTACTTAGAGAAAAAAGCGTCGGTTTCTCTTTTTCTCGCGTTATGACAGAAAAGGATGCGCACGTTTGCCAAGGATGCGCTTACTGGAATCCAAATCGTTAGGAGGGAAACCCTTTTTGTGACGCTTGTTACCGTCCGACTCTTTGAGACGCTTGCCTACGAGATACCGCGTTAGAGATAAAAGGAGAGAAAAGAATAGACATAAAGAGTAGAACGAGTCTATTTAAAGGACACGCGCGAACGAATCTTTCGAGATCTCGAATTTCTATAAATTTTTGTACGAAAACGATATTACTAATATGAAATCCGTTTGATTTTCGTTCACGTTTTGTTTTATAACTATCGATAACGATAGCATTATCACATCGTTATCATTTTTTTTTTAAATCAATTATGCGAGGAAATACAATTTTTGCTAATACTTCTACTTATTTATTTATTTATTTAGTTATTCTAATCGACCATATTCGAAATTGTCGTTGTGTTGCTTTGTTTAGGAAGAGCGTTCGAAACATGCCATAAGTTCCATGATGCGTTTACGGACGTGAGATGGACGTTGATCAATTTACCTACTTGGCGTCCGGTCAACTTCGATGGACCAAAGAACTCATTGGCTTCTAATCGGCTTACGATTAGGCTCTTCCTTTAAGGACGTAAGCCCCGCTTTCGTCACATAAAATTATCGCGCGAGTAGACCCCGTCCGGTCAGCTTGAAGCTTGTAAACGTACTTAAGAAACTGTTTTAGCGGAGACCGTTTGAAAGACGAGAGCCTCTGAGGAAGTAAATTGACTTAAAATGTTGATTATTAAAGTGACGAAATGATCCTACAAGTGGATAAAAGGTTAAATTATTACGATTAATTTCCGAATTCCTTTCTTTTATCGTTGCATTCTGATACATAAACAAAATGCGTGTTAACGCGCGATAATAATACCTTAACGATTTAGTAATTGATACTTTATTCTGCATGAATACGTTAAAACGATATTAAGCCTTTTAATATGATTTAACATACGAAAGGTATAGGATTCATCATCCATCCTATGTCGGTTCGTTATCGAAAATCAAACAAAACCCATGCATATATAATCTTGTTTAGAATATTCGCTGGAGGTGGGGAGAGGGGATTATTAAGTAATTAATAATAACGATTCATTCATTTGTTCGTATCAGGCGGTAAACTCACGCGTGCCAATTAATTCCATTATGTAAAACGAAATTCACGTCGGTGCGTATCGCGCTTCCGCAGGGAAATAAATTATTATCAGATGTAGAATAAATTGAGAATTTTTCACAGCGGGGGGAGAAGAGAGAGAAGAGAGAGAGAGAGAGAGAGAGAGAGAGAGAGAGAGAGAGAGAGAGAAAGAGAGAAACAAGGAATGAAAGAGAACGAAATATGACAGACGAAAAAATTCTTAGAGTTGGTGAAATAATTAATCTGGCATGCAACGTGTTTTAGAAAGCAGCAAGTTCAGAGAAAGAGATAAAAAAAGAAAGAGAGAGAGAGAGAGAGAGAGAGAGAGAGAGAGAGAGAAGGAGAGAGAGAAAGAGTTAGGAAATTCATAGAGGAGACGGGGATCTAGGTAGTGGGTCCTCCGACGACGTATTTACTCTCGAGCGTTCGTTATCGCTCGTTAATTGAGCCCTTGACGCGGTAGCATTTCACACGACGGTAGGTAGTATGACGTTAAGCGTTTCGAGTTAAAGGGAGGGGGAAAAGAGGAAGAATGTCGAGACGTCTCTACGTTCTCTTTCATCGTCTACCACGATTCGAGTTCACTGCCAATGCTAGCGGAAAAACGCGAGCGGAACACGGCCGTTTCTCTACGCTCGTTTGCCTTCACCTTTCCCCCCCCTCTCTCTCTCTCTCTCTTTCTTTCTTTCTTTTTCTCTCTCTCTCTCTCTCTTTCTTTCTTTCTTTCTCAGCTCGGTTCGTTTCCCTAGATTCGAATTTAATTACCGGATTCGTCAAAACGACGTTGACGGCGATCATCCAAGCGCGTTTCGTCCTCGCCAGTCTGCTTTGAGTTTCATTTCTTCTTTGGTTTTTCTTTCGTTTTCTTTTTTTTTTTTTTTCTATTTCTTCCTCCTTTATTTTCATTGGATTTTTATATAACCAAGTTGAAACGACGAAACGAAAATACCGAAAAGTCGGCGGTTCTAACAGAATCAAAGGGACTCCAACAACGCCGTCTGGACATTTCATACACTCGGTTGTTGCAATTTTCGCATAGTAGTGCATAAAACTCGTATAGAAGTGTCGAGGATATTGCAATTTTATTTCACCGACAACGACAATACAACAACAGAACAATGGACCAATAGATTTTTTAAAAATAATTTATTGAGAATTTAATAAAAATCGTAAAGGAAACAAGACCTACGATGTATTCGAACTGTTTTAAACAACTGGTTTATTAAACCAGTATTGATCGAAATGAAAACGCTCTCGACATTTTATTAGATAAATTGTCATGCTTCTAATAATTGTTGTATTGTAACTACGTAATATACTACGTATACACATCTATTATTAAATATATATACAATCTATTATTATTTTCATAAGTTGTCTCGAGTGTTATACTAAAACGTTTTGTTCTTATCACTTGATGTTGGTAAACCAGCCACTCGAGATCAACGAATGAAAGCGATTTAAATACAATTTTTCGAAGGAAACAATAAAACTAGAGAGAGAGAGAGAGAGAGAGAGAGAGAGAGAGAGAGAGAGAGAGAGAGAGAGAGAGAGAGACAGAGAGAAGATATATCGAAGAATATCCTTAGAATGTTACGAAATATCGGAATATCTTTATTATTATCAAATACGATTTTCAGGATAATTTCATCGATAAAGAGAATCGTCATGGTGGATGGAGATACATTTTGTTTTCAGCTACTCTTTCATGTAACTTTTTTGGATCATATCGACGAGAATATGGGAAGACGTACCGATGTGAAACAGACAAGGACAGGTATACATACATACATACATACATACATATATACATACAGATATACATACAGATGTACATACAGATACACACACACACACACACATATAGAAAAAAAAGAAAGAAAAGAGAGAGAGAGAGAGGGAGACGTATTTCAGCGCGATTTCCTCGAGTCGCCCGAGGAGTTGCCGGTTCGTCTCGACGCGATAGGCGTTTATACGAACGCCGCCTCTTCTCCTATCAGAAAATGATGATGCAGCCGTGGCGCATGCCGATGAAAAATGGCGGGTTCGAGTGAAGTCACCGGAATGAAATGCATGGATTGGTTTAGCCCCGGGCGGCTGCTACGGAACTGGCATAGACAGCGGTGTGATGGATTACCGTTGCACGACCGTTCCAGGAGTTCTCTTTTCTAGCTCACACCCCTTTTGCTACACACTATCGAGCATTCCTTCGAACTTCGGTTCACCCTCCCTCGTCTTTCTTCTATCGTTAGAGTTAGATTCGTAAAATCATGATTACTATTAACGACCGTGCCTACACTCTGTCCGTCTGTCTGTCTTTCTTTCTTTCTTTTTTTCTGTTTCTTTCTCTTTTTTTTCCTTTTTCTAGCTTTTTTATTCGACGTTACGTATATAGGTATACGTAAGAGCACAGGACCTTCAACTCTCCATCCAACTGTATATCCGTTATTTGCACTTTCGAGATCTTCTCGGCACAACATCCGCGTGTGTCGATTCCGATATCGTTCGGCGGAAAGGCACAGGGTGCACACGTTGCACTTTACTCGTACGTGCCACCCTTTGAAGACTGTTTGCCTTAAGCCGAGCATGACAACTTCGAGAGAAGGAGAAAGAGAGAGGGAGAGAAGGAGGCAGAGAGAGAGAGAGAGAGAGAGAGAGAGAGAGAGAGAGAGAGAGAGACTGTACAAGGATCACTGTTTTCTGCTTCGTTGGTATATAAGGTACGATTAAAACTCCGCTTGATTAATTTCGAAAGCATTGCGATGAAAATGTCGACTTTCCGTCGTTTATTTTCTTTTTTTTTCTTTACTTTTTTCCTTTCTCTCTTTCTCTCTCTCTCTCTCTCTCTCTCTCTCTCTCTCTCTCTCTCTTTCTCTCTTTATATTTTATCGAAGAATAAGAGAAATATTTTTACAAAAAAAATATGTGCTAAGGATGGACAAAAATTCCCGAAGAAAAGTCTTGTGATTACGATTGCGAGAGACAAATACAAACGAGATTCTCAAGATCTAATTATGCGAGTAATTGACGATTTCCGTTGAACAACTTAAGCGAAGGCCTGGAGAATGATGCTTGTATTGAACTGTTTGATAGAAAGCGAATGTGGTACACAGCATTCACATACATAATACATACAAACATAATGGAGGTGTTCGCATTTTGCGTAGTGTAACATTCTCTCTATCTACCTTTCCATCTCTTTCTCTCTCATTCCACGCGGGGTGTTACACACCCTCTAGGTATTTACCTTCACGACTGAGAAACACATACAGAATATAAACTAGGAATATTCGCCGTCACCACAGCCGTCGCTCGAAGCCTTCTCAACCGAGCTTTCCACCGAACCTGCCACGCCTTTCGATACTTCTCCGTTGATGCTTTCCTTCGTTTAGACTCCATTGACGATTCATCGAAAGCTTCGGTGCTTCGAGGGGAATTACAACTACTTAATGTTTTCCTATGGATGTGTTCCTAGAGAAAGAGAGATAGAGAGAGAGAGAGAGAGAGAGAGAGAGAGAGAGAGAGAGAGAGTGAGTGAAAATACGATTCTGTAAGAGAGAATAAATATTTCTGTTTTTTTGGATCGGACATCAGAAGATCTTCTATAGAATATTTGTACTCGCGCGTTAATATTTATTTCCAATATTTATATTTTCTTTCTTTCTTTTCAAATTCAAGTAAATACGATGAAGTAAAATTATCAGATGTTTGAATGAGAACTTTTATAAGGCACGAAAGTAATATATTATCGCTAATTTGCCTGAATATTTTAATTCGGCTTAGTTTTTCCCGTCATTTTGCTAATTAATGTCTAGTCCGGTTAATTATATATACATATATATATATATATATATATATATATATATATATATATATAAACACACACATATAAGTTTGTGTTAATGTATGTACAGCCGTGATAATTGGCTAAATATTTTATTACATTTTGGTATCCTTATTTTACTAACATTACAAATTATTATGTAAATTCTATCAACTAATTCAGTTTGTTACATTCGCGAGGGTGCAATCGGTATCAAACATTTTTTCTTAAATCAGTGTATGTTAATTTGATAAATATCTATCGTCCGTATAGAAATATTGACTTTTCACTAGATACGTATCAAATTGCTCAAATATTTTGCTTTTATAAACTTAGAATGAATTTTCTAATTTCTCTATACGTATTGACCATGCAATAGTGAAAAAGTTCGTAAGGAATAATACGGAACCTATAAATTCCGTTTAACAGTTTTTATTCGACGAACATAAATCACGAAAGATTGTCTTCGCGAGTCTTAGAAAAAACATGAAAAGAAAAGAAAGAAAAAAGTTTCGACGTTTATGAGATCTTTAACATTACTACACACGTCGTGAAGTAATATGCGATATACGCAAGCTTTTTCGAATCGATCATCTTTCGTCTGTAATTATCTCTTCTCTTTCTAGCGGAATGTTATTTAGTGCTTCCTTAATTGAATGGACGAACAAATCGCTCATAAATTTATGTAACTTCACCGGCAGATGTTCATTTTGACGCGCTCAACTAAACATCATGTCGGCCAAGCATTCTTCCTACTTTCATTCTAATCCTTAGTAACATCGAAATTCACGTACCAACGGAATATAGAGTGGTCCTCGTCTCATCTCTCGAGTCTTCCCTTTACGTTTTTGAAGAAATTCGGAGCGTTCCTCCTATATATATATATCCCACTACTTTCAATTCTCAAACCCCCTAACTCAGTACGCTCTTTCATTGTCGTCGTTTTACCGTATTTGATCTTTCGTCCGTCACAGAAGAAAAAAAGAAGTAAAAAAGGAAAAAAGACAAGGAGGAAAGCACCCTACCCGTATCAAAGTTTTGGTATATATATATACTTACATATAACTTACATGTGTAACATCGAAATTGAAACATGTAGTATAGGGAAAATGACACGATTAAACAAAATGTCCTTAATCATCGAAAACGATTAATCAGTAGGTATGTTTTCTTCGAATAACAAAGTTTTCTTTTCCTCTACGTTTCAACAAAATTTCTATTTACTGCAAGCATAAATCGATTCTTCCTCGCTTATCATTTTTTTCTTTTTCTATTTCTTTTTTTTTTTGCGAAGAAAAATTTTAGTAGAAACATGAGGCTGGTCGTAACAAAATGTGCAATACTTTTGCGTTTCTCTTACCTTTTTTATCTCTCTCACTCTCTCTCTCTCTCTCTCTCTCTCTCTCTCTCTCTCTCTCTCTCTCTCTCTCTCTCTTACTATAGTATGTCGAGTATGTAAGGATGAAAAGGATTTCCGAAGTCGACGTTTCTTTTCTCATTTGCCATGAGCTTCCTATCGTTTTGATCGACCATGTTCGAAAAGTTTTACCTATCTCTCTCTCTCTCTCTTTCTCTCTCTCTCTCTCTCTCTCTCTCTCTCTCTCTCTCTCTCTCTCTCTCTCCTTTGCTTTTTGCTTTTCGGTCTAAGTTCGTGTCTAGGAGCAGACAGCAGACACCTTCTTGGTCATTTCGCTCGATCTTTCTCGAAGCTACTATAGAGTAGAAGTCTTGGTAGTTCGCCGTTGGAAGACCACCGACGTTATCTTGCTCGAACGAACCGGAGTTATCTCGTGAAAGTGGCTTTGAAGGTTTCGCGCGTAAATAGACGCTTCGAATAAACGATGGCGGCCGAACAAGTAGAGAGAGAGAGAGAGAGAGAGAGAGAGAGAGAGAGAGAGAGGGCGAGCCAAAGGAAAGAGTATTTCGAAGATATCGCGTCGTATTTTATGAAAGAAAAGTGAAGAGAAGGAAGATGATCTTCGTTGCAGTCTCGTTGGATCGTTTCGTAAGACCGAAGAAAAGAATCGTTTATCTCGCGACGTACAAACACGAAACGACGGATCTAGTTCGAGAGGAAGAGAGATAACGATATTATTTCATTTAAAGTATTTTCAGTTAGACAAATATAATTTGATAATAGACCATTCAATGTGAAATAATATGAAAGGTAAATCGATCAGTTTGAATCGTAAAATTTTTTTTCAGAATATATTCCTTTTCTATTTTTACTAATTAATCAAGCGTTTCTCATAGAGCTCGCTTATTCAATATCAAAAATTGTTCCGTAGAAGCAAACTTGATATTAGACACTGCTGAGTCCGAGTAATGGGAGAAGAAAACGATAGAAAAAAAGACAGAGAAAGAGAGACAGAGAGAGAGAGAGAGAGAGAGAGAGAGATTGAGAGAGAGAGAGAGAGAGAGGGGGGGGGGGGAAAGGAGAAGGATAAGTAGGTGGAATAAAGAGAGAAGAGGGATTGTGGTATTTAGTAAGAGAAACTTCCTAGCAACTATCTTTTAAGGAACAAGAAATAAAAGAGAAATTCAGAGCGAAACTCTTCAGATATCGACGCCGTTGTTGCATGCTCGATCGATGCGATTCGCTATGGAAATTCTGCCAATTATTGATTGATAAGTTTGCTTTTCGTCATTAGAGAGAAGGATAGAGAGAGAAAGGAGAGAGAAAGAGGGAGAGACAGAGAGGCGATTAAGGCAGATGTAAACTTTCGAATTGTAGGGAATTACGATTTATAAGTTTTCATGACAAATGTTTCCCTCTTCCTCGGATTATGATTCTTTTTCCTCTTTTCATTTCCACTCGTGCATTAGGTTTGTTTACAAGATCGTCCTTCTATTTTTATTCTTTTTTTCTTCTCTTTTTTTTTTTCTTTTTCTCGTTTCACGACTAGTAGTAGTAGGAAACACGTCGGATCTTTTTAATTTCGAAAGGACATGGTAAAATATCCGCTGGACGAAACTCAATCTTCGTGGCCTCAATCAGTGTATAGAATAACATTCTAGTAACATATAGAAACGCATAAAAATGTGCAAAGTGAGAGTACCACATACATACGTTTGGATAAAATTACATCGTAATTCCTAACTTCTTTTCTAAGAAATATAATCTTATTAGAAGAGATTATCTCATTATAGAGTAGAAAACTTAGAATAACTTGAACGAAACTTTTTATTAAACTTCCCATTGTTTTTTTTTTCTTTTTTTTTTTCTAAAAGTCGAATTTTAGATCCTTTTCCTCCTCTTTTTCTCTTGCTCTTAGAATTCAAACTAATTCTTCCGTAATTATCTCCGTTTTTGGATGTTCAATAAAGTGAAAAATTCTGTGGATGCATATAACTAAGGAAAATATAGTTTCCCGAATTTTGAGATCAGAATAGAGAGCTTACTATAACCGTGAAGAAAGTCTAGTAAGGATGGTAAAGAGGATGAAGGTAAGATACGAGAGAGGAAATAGGCTTGCGTTCGTGAACGTTGTGTGTCAGTCTTTTCAACCGTAATATGCCAAAACGAACAAGCATAGTAAGCTCTCGAGTAAACGGCACGAGTCAAGACGAGCATAGTTAGATAAGGGTAAGATAATTCGGGGAGCGAATAAACACCTTCTATATAGTTACAATGTTATAAACTACACGCGAATAATAACGCTGATGCAAGATTACCGAGAAGTATATCTACTTGTGAAGTCGTAATCATCGTCCATTCTTGGTTTTAGATATTAAATTTTTCATTAATATTTTTTTTAACAATGCGATCTATTAAAAGAAAAAAGCTATTAAATATTTTTAAGCTCCCATTTAAGTCGTATTAATTAGGTTAAAAACAGTTTTGTAAAAGATTGACAAAATACGTGAATACGTTAATATTTTAGAGGATTTGTTGTTCATGATCGTATCGTGGCATACAAAGTAAGTAGATTGTTAGTTGGAGAATATACAAGTTGGTAAAAATATCATTATTATTGCCATCTTTAGTAACAAAGCTACGTTATACGATAAAGAGAGAGAGAGAGAGAGAAAGAGACAGGTAGAGAAAGATATATATATATATATATATATATATATATATATATATATATATATATATATATAGAAAGAGAGAGAGAGAGAGAGAGAGAGAGAGACAGGTAGAGAATCGTTTCGTTACTAATCCGATAATAACAATAATTAGCAACATTCTGTGAGTGTCACCGTGCACGAAACATACCGAGATTCTCTGGTAGCAACGCGACCAATTAGATCGATCTTCGAAGTGGAAGAGCTCGCGTCCCAATCCGAGGCAATAACGTCGCTAGCGTACCGTTGAGATTGCCAAAGGCACGATACACGCCGGTCAGCATGTCGCGCGATTGGTGTAAATGTCGATAGATATCGATATACCTAGCCAAATATGTATGTGTGTACAGGGATCTCTGAAAATAGGATTTGATAAGGCAATGAAATTTTATCGATTATTATATGTCGAGGTAAAGATAAAGAAAAAATCATTCAAATTCCATATGCACACATACCTACATACATACTTTTATATATATATATATATATATATATATATATATATATATATATTTATATATTTATATATATATATATATATATATATATATATATATATATATATATATACGGATATATTATAGATACGTAGCTGAAAAGACCTCGACCTAATTTATTTTACATAGCGAAAGAGAGAAGAGAAGAAATATAAGAATAGAAAGAGAGAAATACAGGATTTCCTTCAAAGGGATCGTTCTCATTGGAAATTCCTAAAGCACGCTTGGCTATGTGTCCATTTTATCGTCGTGCTTATCGGTGGTATAACTTTTATGTATAGTATGTTTTGAAGAATATGTAGCGTTCGTTATATTCAACATGATTTCTGGAATTGCCATAAGAATAAGATTAATATCTTATGTGAAACATTGACAAGAACGAAGCCCACAAACTATACTGGTTCGTGATACAAACAATATTAGGCTAGTGTAACTGCATCGATATTAGAACGTGTGTTTATACGATATAAGGATTAGAAGAGATGGAGGTAGTTTCTCATGATTCGAATTCGGTTTGCTCAAGTTTTCACTGATGACTGAAATATAGAATTTATTTACTAAGGAATGTCACCAAATCGAAAATTGAGAAAATTATGAAACTTTTGAGATATGTAGAGCATATTAAAGTATTTACGTATTACGCAATTTTTCTTTTTCTATTCTTTCTTGCTCTTCAAATTTATTCCAAGGTGTTTAAAATTGACCACTACAAATTCGACCATTATTCAATTTTATATTTAATTAATCCACTAAGGATAGAAACAAAGTTTTAAGGCAAAACTTATTTCTCTTAAGTAAGATTATTATTCATTAAAGGATTTATCAATTGCTTGTATAATAGGACAAAAAGTTACAAACAAAAATATTAATAACTTTTTATAAAATTTATCTTTTTCACGAAATATTGAAAATGGTTAGTTAAAGTTGAATTGTGAATCAGTATAATGTTTTCTTTTTCTTTCTTTTTTTTTATACAAATACAAGCTTCGTTATATTGCCGAATTGTGTTCCTTGTCAATCGAAGAACTATTGTTCTTACTAAACTATACTATATTTTTATTTATAACTTTTTTCTAATCGTATAAAAAATCGATATTTCTTTTATCAAATGATAATACTAATTAAAAGAGATAACTTTTGTCTTAACATTGTATTTCTATTGCTATAATTTGCTAGTTACAATATAAAATCAAAAAGTAGCCGAATTTTCAGGGGTCAATATCCCCTTGAAGAAAATTTGTACAGGCAGAAAAAAATTACATAATGCATATCTCTCAAGTTTCATAATTTTCTGAATTTTGTGAGTTCGTAATCTTTCCTTAGTTACATTCTAGATACTTTGTATATTCAATTTAGCAGGCAGATGACGATACGATTTCAGGATTGATTGAGGAGATGTAGTTTTGTCCTTGTAAATGCACTCAAGCGCATATATGTATCATCAAGTATAACCTTACTTGTATCAAGTCTCAGTTTTTCTTCTCGTAGTGACATCGATATACCGGTTCGATCATAAATAATCCTCCATACGTTGAACTAATAAAGCGATATGTATCTATGAAGCGATTAATAAGACGATTTCTAAATTAAAGTAAATTGTTTTAGATATATGTGCGAGTTGTTTTCTCGTGTAACAATAAAAAACATTCAACTTCTACTATAATCCTTCATGTTTGTCGTAAAAATGATGAAATGAAATCATCGTGTATAATCTTGGTCTGTGCGAATCACCACGGGTAAAATATTTTGGGTTTCCATATGTTTTCGGATATTTCGGGTTTTGATATTCACGGACTTAAGGTGGGTATTTGATAATCTTGGTACTGTTATACGACCGCTCAAGCTCGTAAAACCACCATCGGAGTAAACGGCATTGGATTACGTGACGTCTTTGGAGAGTCAATTCTCTCTCTCTCTCTCTCTCTCTCTCTCTCTCTCTCTCTCTCTCTCTCTCTCTCTCTCTCTCTCTCTTTATCTCTTTTTCCCTTCCTCATGACTGGAGAGCGGTTATCCTACAATTGCATTATTAAAAGTTTTCCATTTTACTTTTTTGCTTTCCTCATTTTTCCTTTTTGCTTTTCTCTACGAGGGAACCCTAGACCCGCCCATTTTTTTTCGATAGAACGTCGGAGAGCCAATCGACCCAGGATGAACAAGTTCTCCTGTACGTAGTTTGAGAACACGTATCGTAAATTTGTCTAAGAAATGTAAGAAATGGAAGGAGAAGAGGAGGGAAGAAGAAGAAGAAGAAATAAAAAAAAAAGAAGAAAACAGAGAGCAGGTCAGTCTGTTCGGTTTCATAATGGTGTTTATCGTCGTGTTTTATGTCGAGGCTTATCTTAAAAAGGGTAACGAAACTCTCGTGACAAGATCGTTCATCATCGAAATTTACAAGTCACCTATATACGTATATATATATATATATATATATATATATATATATATATGCGTATACATTAACCGAAATTTGATGCGCATGGGCAGTAGATTAGATGACATCTACCTATTTCTTCGTTTTTATTTTTTGTTCCTAATCATACGACCGAGCATTCCGAAGTAAAAAGAGTCTCGTATTTCGAGAAACGTTGATGAAAGACTTAAGCTCCAATTTCTGAAAATTTCAAACTTCGAACCTCTCTGCTTGAGAATATATCAAATCGCTTCGTCGCGTAAATTATATTCGCGCAATTGGATTGACGTGTATGTACATTAGAGAAACAGTTGACACCCATATACGTACGTACGTACGTACATACATACATACATACGTATATACATACATTCATACATACATATATACATACATACGTATATACATACATTCATACATACATATATACATACATACGTATATACATACATTCATACATACATACATACATACAAATATACATATATACATATACATATGTATATATATGTTGGTATGGCAAATGCTGCCTTTATATCGACTTTGGTATAGACAAGCATACGCACATAGTATGAATGTGTTGAGGAGAACGCGTCGACTTATGCGAAACGTTGATGCCATGTCAAATAAACGCGGAATCTCGCTCTCCTTCGTCAAGTATCGCTTACACGCAGCGTATAAACAGGCTACGACGTAGGCACGATGAAGTACCACAGCAAGACGAACGAGAAAATTGCCAAAGGCATGGTGCCGTCGTTATAACCTTTTTCTTCAAGCTTTTTCTTTATCCATTACTTCCTTCTATCCCTTTCTCTTTTAACATCCACCTTTTGCTCATATTTTTATACCAAATGTATCTACATTCTCGAATACTGTGATTCTTTAAACTTCCTATTTGCCATGTGTACACTTGTATCTCTCTCTCTCTCTCTCTCTCTCTCTCTCTCTCTCTCTCTCTTTCTCTCTCTCCCCCCTTCGTTTCCTTTACGATCGTTCAAGCAACATGGCCGTAAAAATTAATCGTTCTCGCGGTAGGTAAAGAAAGACTTTTATCTTCCTCTCACATAATTACCAGATTCCTTCTTTTCTTTTAAGCTCCAAGAAGTTTTTGTTCTAACCTTTTGTTTCCCACCCGTTTATTCCATTTGTTGAAGCAACGGAGAAGCTTTCGTATACTTCACGAGCATGTTAAAAATAAAAAAAGAAAGGGTACAGTATTTTTGTTCTTTT
Source organism: Dolichovespula sylvestris (assembly GCA_918808275.2). Taxonomy (NCBI): domain Eukaryota; kingdom Metazoa; phylum Arthropoda; class Insecta; order Hymenoptera; family Vespidae; genus Dolichovespula; species Dolichovespula sylvestris. The sequence goes on along the minus strand of OU964962.1, from coordinate 1,669,344 downwards.
TTTTTCTTAGCTTCCTCTCAATCGAGATTTGTCCTTACCTCCTGAGTTCTCGTATTTATATTATGAGAAAGACGCCCCACGGGAACGGCTCACTTACCCCCAACGCGTGCTCGTAATTCAGACGCGTTCCACCTGTTTTTCAAACGACTGCATAAAGATCCAACGTAAAGTTCCGTTCGTTCCTATAAATCTTTGCTTGCTAAATTTTATGGTCGGGCGTAAAAAATGATTTCGGTCCGCTCGTAGACAGGCGATAAATTTCGAGACCTCCGAAGGATGCGACGGAGTATGTTTATCTTCTTCATAAAGAGAAAGAAAGAGTGAGAGAGAGAGAGAGAGAGAGGGTGGGAGGGAGGGAGAGAGAGAGAGAAAGAGTAAGTATTGCTGATGTGTCTTAAACATTTAACAGTATCATAAACATTTAACCATATATATATATTTATATATATATAGTACATAATTTGTCGCATAATTTTTTGATTTTGTGTATATGAAAAATCATCTTTTAACGATTCCTTAACGATGTACTGAAATATGTATATTAAACGTTTTATCGTCCTAATTTCATTTTAATCTTAAGGTCTATATATAGAAATTCGTATTACTTTGCAGTAATTACTGAATACGATGTCACATCTACATGTAAAAAACTTGTTGAAAAGTGTAAATAGCAAGTGTTTTATTTCTTGAAATAATAATACCTAAAATAGTGGTATAAAAGCTCAGGATCCGAAATAATCGAAATAAAAGATTTAACAAACATGAAATTAATCGATTTGACTTTTAGAAACTTCATATATCCAGTATACAATGCATATACAGCCATATAAAAGAGATCGTACTCTTTACAATACTTCTATTGTATTTTATACGTTTCTAGCACATTTTATTCGAGAGATATTTGTGAAAAAAATTCTATCTGCTTTTCAAATATATCTATGTACGTATATCGATAACCAATATAAATGTATGAGTACCTGTATATGCGTTTAGTAGAGTATTAGATAATAAAACAAAAATTTTAACGTGTCGAAATTTTTACGATCGTGTAGATTTAAAAGTAGTTTTTATCGTACAGTGTATTAACAAAATCTGTTAATAATAATAATAATGACTATCACGAGTGTCACAAAATAAAGATATTAATAAAGCAACACATAACAGAGGATATTTAATCCTCTTGTTCAAATACGTTGTACACATTAATTATGAAAGGTATATTAAATTGTTTATATTCTCGTATGAAGTATTTACATTTTATTTATTTTACATTTTATCGTATTACCTTTTGCGTTAAGATATGACAAAATCGTATTGATATATTGCTTTATAAAAGTACATACAATTAATCATTAAACACATTTATAAGAAAATATTATTAATACACCAATACTTTTTATATTTATTGTTAATGTGCTAAGTGTTAAGAAATTATATAGGTTAGTATGTGAATTATAAGTATACGAAAACAAATTTGTATATAAATACACAAATGAGTATATAAAATAATTATACGAATATATATATATATATATATATATATATATATATATACATATATATACTCATGTATGAGTATATAAGTATTACAAATAATAAATTTATCTATCACCTGCTTCGATTTTTCTGAAAGTATTTATATAGGTCAGTGCAACGATTTTATTAAAATCTGTCAATTCATTTAAAGACGATGTATTATAATCAAAAATTATTAACATTAAAAAAATTACGTATTAACATTACTTTTTTAACAAATATATAATTAATAATTTTCCATTTGTACGTATACTTACTCTCTCCTTTTCATATATACACTCATATTATCATGTTTAATATTTTTATGGATGACTTGATATTTTTTTTATATAGACGACCTCAGAAGTATCGCGTTTACGAATTAATATCTATAAAAATAATCATTAAAATAGCATCTAGTAGATCATTGCAGCCAAATATCTCAATACCGTGTATGTATTAGTTTTATACGAAACCCTTTAAAACTTAATCAACGATATTTTTCACAAAAATTCAAATTAAAAACTTCAATCTCCAAGGATGAAATTAAAAATCAATGAAGTTGAAAACTTCATGTTATCTACTCGCTATTTCTATTAATAAGGTATGCGACCGTGTCTGATTAAAAAATCTCAAGATTTTTCGAGAAAGCGCCGAACTTTGATATGAAACAGATAGAGCGTGAAGTTTCAAGGAAAACAAGTATCAGAGTAAAAAGAGACATAGAAAAACATTAGAGAGGGAGAGAGAGAGAGAGAGAGAGAAATGGAAAGATAGATAGAAAGATGAAGAAAGTGTTTTTGACGAACTAAAGCCCAATAGGCTCGATATACAGGGTGTCCAAAAAGTATGAGGGCAAACTTATTCTACGTATCATCGAGATCAAATAGATAAAAAAAAAGTTCATATGAAATTATGTCCGAAAATGCTTTATCGAATAGATATATACTTTTAAAGATATTTATGACATATTCTGGCAGTTATAAGAAATGTTCGGAAATTCCTCCCTTTGCAAAAATGCAGACTTCTATTCGTCGAATCAGCGATTGGCGAATTCTTTTTAATATTTCAACTGCATTGGAAATAATAGTAAATGAATTATGTGTACATTTCCAAAGTGCATCTTCTGTTTCTATCGTATTTTTATAGACTGACTCTTTTGTGTGATTTCATGAATAGAAATCCAAAGGAAAAAAAAAAAAGAAAGAGTTCGGCGATCATTATTTCGACGAATGGAAATAAATCATAAATATCTTTAAAAGCATATATCTATTCTATAAAGCATTTTTTAAGAAGTTTATATGAACTTTTTGACCTTAGTAATAGGTAGTATAAGTTTGGACCCATACTTTTGTGTGTGTGTGTGTGTGTGTGTGTATAGATGCAGTATGCATGCAAGACCCATACGAGATGTTTTACTTTCAACAACTAGCGTCATATACAGGCCATCAGAGAGAACACGGGTACGACCCTATCCACCGAAGAACTTGTAGAAGGAAACGAATGGAGAAAAGAAAGGGAAGGAAGAGGTTCCTCTATTCACCGCGGCTACGTTGAAAAATTTAGTTCGGCGTAATGAGTAGTAGTCAGCTAGCAAGAGGGTAGAGATGAAGTCACTCCTGCAGTTTTTTGTCCGCGATGTGAAAGTACCTCCTTCTTCCCTGCCGAGTTTTCTCCTACGGACTTGGCTCTTCACCTCCTTTCTTCTTTGGCTCCGGGTGGTCGTGTTAATTCCAGACGGACTGAAAGTACGTCGGAAGAAGGAATTTCCAGGAGGAAATTTACGTTGTCGTTAAAAGACGAGATGAAATCCGACCTACTACTCTCCATTACTCTCTTCTCGCGGCCTCGTTCTCTCCACTTATTGTTTTTCTACCTTTATCTTTCTCATACTATTATTTTATTACTATTTTACATTTAAGATAGTTCATTTTTAGGATAAGTGTCATATACGAGTAGAAGGAAAAGGTGGAATCATTCGAGATCCAATACTCGAAGGGGAAAGAAAAGAAAATCTTTTGGATAATATCTAGCGTAGATGGTCAACGTTGTATCGAGTCACTCGGATAATACGCTTGAGGCTAACGTCTATGAGTAAGAGTCAAATAATATGACAACAGTGCGAAGTAGTGACGTCTTACATCGTCTTAGAGAAGGATGTTGACGCGTTTCTAGAATCGCTGTATCACCCACGGTACGTCGAACGAGAACCTTTCTTGGTTAAACACGTGTATCCTTGAACGGTAAGCCAAACAGTATTTTAAGAGTTCTTTTTCAAAGAGTAATCTATCTTTTTTTCTTTTCTTTTTTTTTTTTTCTTATTTTTTCTTTTTTCCTTTAAGAGGAAAGTCAATGATATCGAAATAGTCTTTCTCGAGAATGAGTAATTTCGAAATGAAAGAGTATTACTTTACTTGCCAATCGTTGCGTCTTCAAAAGTAAATTTCATCTACGTTAAATACAGTTTCGAGTGAACTCGAGGAAAATAGAAAAGTCCTAATAGTTTTTCATGGAAGTTAAATAGACAGAGAGAGAGAGAGAGAGAGAGAGAGAGAGAGAGAGAGAGAGAGAGAGAGAGAGAACTCGTTTGAAATGAAATCGACTCAGCTCGGATTCTATCGAGGTATTTTACGAGAAACGACGAGGAAACTTGGACAGAGTCCGAGTGAGATTTTTTCTATCCCTCTCCCCTCTGTAACGGTGAAACGAGCACGAAAGCGAAACTGATTGGCCGTTAATCCTGCGGCTTTTCTGCAGGATTCACCGCGATCTTTTTTCTTTTCTTTTCTGTTTTTTTTTTTTTGCCTTTTTTTCATTCCGACAGCGAAGTTTGAATTCGTCGGTAATTGGGTATAAATCACTGGGACTCGCCTACTTCTTCCTCTTTCTCTCGTGTCTCGTCGTCGAGAATACGCCCGAGACTTTTGTATTCGTTGCATCATTAGCAGACATTATATCGGGCATGTTAGGTGACAGGAGCCACGCAGGACAGGACTCGAAGAATAGAATAAGATATTTCGTTGGGATTTATATTAACATGCGCGTGTGTAACATGTAAGCCATTCGGTTCAGATGTAGTATGTATTTCATGGAGAACACATACTTTTTTTAGCTTTACGTTGATTCTCTTTACCTGGAACTCGTCATGTCAACTCCATGGGAGTTATTTAAAACGATTTTCTTTAATCACTATTGAGCCATATTCGTTAATGCTATGTAATCAAATACTCGACTTTTTCAACTATTTTTATTGTTGAAAGTAATGTAACTATGTATGCGTGTATTTGCAAAAAATATACAGATAGAAAGAGAGAGAGAGAGAGAGAGAGAGAGAGAAACGGAGTTAGAGAAGTATAGAAAGAGAGTGCCAGATAACGAGAGAAGAAAGATAGAAAGAGAGAGAAATATACTGGAAAACGCAAGGTTATTATCATACTCTGAGTGATCGTTTTTGTTCTTAAGTACGTTACATTTGTACGTTTCGCTTTCAAGCCGCGCGCTTTCACGGTCACTCGCGTTACAAAAGGTGAATCCAACGAACAGGTGCGTTTCCCATACAAATATGTAAATTCTAAACCCCGAAGGCATCGAATCCTGCCATTTCCGCACGAAGTAACGACTTATTCTGAGTATTAACTTTTATTACAAGATGGATGAAACAATACGAATGATGGTACAACATTGGATGATAAAGAATTACGGACATACCTACATATGTAGATAAATACATAAAATGAGAGTAATAGAAAAAGATAGAAAGAAAGAATTGGACGTACTTATGTTTATAAACGTGAAAAATAAAAAGGGTGATGATCTTCGGCCGTTAAATTACAAAGCACAATAACGTCAACATATTTTTAACTTTCGTAACTACACCCGAATGGAGAGGCATGATGGAGAGGGAGAGGGAGAGAGAGGAGATTGGTTACGCGTGTTTCTCTGTTTGTTGTCATCCGTGTTTTACGTGGAACCATGGTGAGCACGATGGGGGTCCTCGGGCCCCACATCACGTTCAAAGGTTCCGAAACTGGCCCCCTGCCACATGACAGGTATTCTCTTTCTGTTTTTTTTTTTTTTTTTTTTTTATTCGATCCTTTCCCTTTTTATTTTCTCCTCCATTTTAACATGCTTCTATTATGCCTCGGTTCACCGTTTATCTTATAATGCGTTCTAATGTGATAATAAATATTACTAACTCGGGTAAGATTTTAAAATCCTGATCGACAGATGTTACGTACAACGTAGAACGATCGTATCTATTAATTCGACTTTATTTGACGTTTTATAAAAATAACGATGTATATCTCTATCGTATGACTATATCTAAGCGCTTAAGTCTTTGATAAAATGTTTCACTATATACGAAAATTAATATATATTGCAGTTATAACTAAACCATTAGGGTAGATCCCACGTGTATTGGCATCGATCGCCTTGAGAATCAAAAAGAAGATGAAAGAGGGAAAAAAGATGGTTCTCCTCGACTACCGATTGTAAAACGTTCCTTACGGGAGGAAAATAAATAAAGGTTGTAAAAGCAATGCGAGACGCTAGCCCCTCTTTTCCCTTCTCTTTTTTTACTGCCTTTCTTCTTTCTATCCAACCGGCTTCCATTTTCCTTCTACTCTTTTCGTTTCTCTCTCTCTCTCTCTCTCACCCTCTCTCTCTCTCTCTCTCACTCTCTCTCTCTCTCTCTCTCTCTCTCTCTCTCTCTCTCTCTCTCTCTCTGTTTTTTCTTCTCTTTCTCTTTCTTTCGTCAACTCCCAAGAAACCGCACGCGAAGAGAATGGAATTCCAGCGTGTATTTACTTTTCCCAGTATTTTCCTTCGATATTAACACGTCGACAAACAGTCGTCATTAATTTTATTTCCACTTGTTTGCCGAAAGCTTTCGTTCGAAACGTACTGAAATATACAACATCAAGAGAACAAGTGCACAATCTCGAAATACGATCTTCGATAACGCTAATCGCGGTTCTTTTCTTACGAATGAAAGTTATATGAAATAAGGGAAACTAATCGAGCCGATGTGAAAGAGATTAAACAGTTATAAATCCCAGTTGACTGTATATGGGTTGATTGAAAAAAAAAGTACGATCCTTTTGTTCTACACTATTACAATTTTAAAGTACATAGTAGTATTCATTCGATGTAAATAACATCGAAGATAAGGTAAAAAGAAAAAAGAATTCTTCCCGTAAAAGGATAGAATTAGCGAGATGATTTATTTGATGAAGGAAGGACAAAGTGAAAAAAAAAGACGCTTACAATTCGTTTACAATTTAAATGTTGTTTACAATTTTCTTTTGTCTCTGAATGTACAAAAAAAAAAAATAAGAAAAAGGAGAAAATGGGAAAAAAATAAAAAAATAGAAAATCGTCGTTGCAGATCACATCGAAGCCGAACAGATCGCAGACGCGATTATTCGAGCGCTCGTTGACACGTCGATCGCGAGTAAACACTAATTGCCGGCTGGCACGAGCTTGACAATCGGCGATAATTAATCCAGATTTCGGCTCGACCTTGCATCGACGACGATCAATGGGTGCTTCGAACTCCCATGAATTCGATTCGGTCCTATACTCTATTACAAACATTCATACATATACGTAAGTGTATAGGTGCACACATATACACAGTTATACACATGTTCAATACATAATACGTATGTATGTGTATGTGAACTGAATCATCGTTTCCATGATTCGACGAGTCATCGTGATGAGGAACTTTTCTGCGAATAGAATGGCGAATGATTAAAATACAGAGCATAATAGTATAGAAATACATACACAAAAGTAGAGAGAAAGAGAGAGAGAGAGAGAGAGAGAGAGAGAGAACAGTGTACCGTGCTGTTTTACGTGCGATATGCTCGACCAGAGAAAACTCTTCCTGGTTCGCATTTCCGATTCTATACATGAAATCCTCTTATTGAGAGTCAATATATTTCATCATTGACGCTTTATGCGAGATCCCGACCCATGAACGACCATCGTTTTGTCGCAATAAATATCGAAAAGCCACGAGAGGTTGCGGCTACGACTGGAACAAAAAAAAAAGAAAAAAAGAGACATACAGACAGACAGAGAGACAGAGAGAAGGAGAGAAAGAGAGGGAGAGAAAGAGAGAGAGATAGAGAGAGAGAGAGAGAGAGAGAGAAAGAGAGAGAAAAGAAAATAAAAGAAGAACGAAATAAAAAACAAAAAAAAAAGAGTAAATAAAAAAGGAACTATTCGATTGATAGAATTCACTTGTGCCATTTAAACTGGAATCCGCGACGATCATCGATCTGCAGAAAATTCTCCATACGTGACTCTTTCCAGGCGACACACGCCAATCAGGATTTTCAAATTTCACGTTCCACGGTAATTACGAGGTGGTTCGCGTCATCTTTCTCCTATTCGCTCTTTCTCTCTTTCTATGCTCGTTACTTCCATCTTTTTCTAGCTGTCCGTCTATTTATCTATCTCTCTATCTCTTTTTCCTTCATCTCGCTCTAACGCATGTACGTTTACTGCACGTGACACAATTCGTTCGTTAACCGCGTGAAATAATAATTATCCCGTGTGTAGCCCTGAGCGATCACTCGAGCCATTCGACAGGAGAAACGTTTACGTATATATATGTATGTATGTATGTATGTATGATGTATGTATGCATGTATGTATGTTTGTATGTATGTATGTATGTATATATACATATATATATGTATGTATATATATATATACATATTTATATTATGTATATGTATATTATGTATAGATGTATATTATATATATATATATATATATATATATATATATATATATATAGAGAGAGAGAGAGAGAGAGAGAGAGAGAGAGAAGAAGAGACAATCTGCTTGAAAATTGATAAATCTTTCCTCTCGTTCCTGCGGACGGCGTTCGTGTTCAACGCGAGAGCGTCGAGATAAACGGTCGATGATCGAGGGAAATGATCGATGCGACGAATGATCAAGGCAGTGACAAGCGGTTATAAACGCGTTCTCATGATATAATTTGAAAGCATGAAATTTTGTACATGTAATGCAGTGCTATCGTGTTTAGCGGCGTATCTTTGTTTTCTTTTTGCTTCTATTTTCTTTTTTTCCTCGTTAGTGTGAGTATTAATCAGGGATGCCACAAATTCTATAACGATATTTCGATATCATTCATAATATTGATCGAATCTGTACTTATCTTATTTATAGGAGAATAGAAATATAAAATCAAGTAACTCAAGATAAATTATTTTTAATAAAGATCGTATTTTCGATCTCCCTTTTATTTCATTATTTGTCAATAAAGGAAATTATATTTTGACCTCTTTTATTTCATTTGTCATCGATAATGTAAGTTCAATTATTACGACTTTCTATATTGTCTATTAATTCCAATTTTTCATCATTATATCTACTACTTGATTACTACGCTTATACTTTATGTTTCCATATATAATTATTACGTATGACAATATTCTATAATTATTTAACAATAAATGTACGTAACGGTAATGGCATTGCTTACATTATATGGAAATATATGAAGAAAAATGTAAAGTATAATTAAAAAGGCACGGTTTCCATTGTATTTTAAACTTAAAGTCATCGAATAATAGTCGACATTTAAATATAGGCGAATCTCATTGGCGAAAAATAAACGCGGTAGTCTAAGAGCTGCTGCACTCCCACCGATGGAGAAACGATCGCGTTCGAACGTAACACTCGTAACTTCGTTTCAGAATTTCATCGACGTCGATTAACCCAGATACGCTTCAGGGCCAACTGGAACCGCAGCCGGGAGGGTATAAAGTTTAATAGTTTATTTAGTAGTTACCTGCACCGAAACGCTCTAAATAGCAGCGCGCTTTACCGCTCGGAACATATTATAACGGGGTGGTGGGGTAGTCGGGAGGGTTGCTCGTTTTACTTTCTGTGCTGTAAAGTGTGCCTCTACGACGATTCTTGAACAAATCATTTAAATTTTACAAACTGCATCGATGGCCTGTAAAAGGCTTTGTTGTATAAACGCGACAATCCTCTAAGAAAGATCTCGTTAGCTACGTAGAATCGTTTCGTGACTTTTAAATGACGAGATAGATGCGTGCCTACATCTCTAAGTGTTAATCGCGTAAAATATGTGATTATTTATTTTCTGCCTTTTAATTTCACGTTATTTTTGTTTTACTCTCAGGTCTATTAAATGTTGATGTTTGTCGCTTTTTATTGAGTAAGATCGATCATTTCTCCGAACGATAAACGCTACAAAATTAAATCACGAAAATTCAAAAGCGAAAATAATTGGAATGTTAGTGTTTAATCGTGAAAATCATCGAAACGAAACTCCCACGCTTTCTCGGGAATCGACCTGTTTTGATCGTTCTCTCTCTCTCTCTCTCTCTCTCTCTCTCTCTCTCTCTCTCTCTCTCTCTCTCTCTTGCACACACACACACACACTCTAAATTGTCGATTTCCGGGCGGATATATCGCGGATACGTCGGCCTGCGATAACGTTCGATTAGCGCTATATATGATATAAATAATTTGCATTGTCCCTCTCGCGTCAGCGGTAAAGTCGACAATAATGCGTCGCGATCGTTCGTGTATTGCATCTACCTGCGCAAAACCGCGTACATTATCCGATACTAACGGGATTTGTGAATGACACGATAAGCGTTCGCGGGTACAGAGGGAATAACATGAATCGTTATAAACGGTACGTATGTATCTACAATATAGAATATTAATATAATAATATTGTAATTTTAGTTTCCTACTCTACAATGTATTTTAAAAAAGATTCCACAATTAAAAATATTTTAAATGGTTTAAATGGTGTATGAATAATAAAATAATAGATTAGATAATTATATTCTGGAGTCATAAAAATTGGAAATTAAGAAATACTCGCTAATTAAATCAATTGAATAAAATATCGTATGCCCAAGACTGATAACGTGGTTACATACATATGTACAAAAAAAATATATATATATTATATTTGAAATTAATTGTATATTATATTATATAAATTGTTACAATTAAATATATATTATACAAATTAATTGTATAATATATTATATAAATAATATCAACAATCCTATATCACGTATGAATCCCCTCTTTTGTTATTTTGCTCGAAATAGATAATAGATAAAATATAATCAAAAACATAAAGCACCATAAGTAAATACATACATGAGTATTATAAGGTTGATATCGAGAACCCTAAAGTTTTTCACTTGCCAAAGGATTTATTCCGAAACTTTATTGCATTTGTTTTACATTGATCATCGTCATGTATATACACATGTTATAATTATCGGAGGTTTGAATTTTCGGAAAAAAATTCTCATAAAGTCATATCAACTTGTGATAAAATATATTTAACCATAAGGAAAAGTAAAAATCTAAAAAAAAAAAAAGAGAAAAACAATTGATCTACTTCGCCCAATGTATTCCATAGGAAAGTTCAAACAATGTCAAAATGACAACAATGACAACGACAACGACTACGATTACGACTACGACTACGACGACGACGACGACGACGAACGAATCGGAAGTTAGCTCGGACCAGTGCCAGGAATTAATGGAATCTGCCCAGTACGTGCAAGTTCTCTTCTACGCTTTCGATGCTGTCAACGAATTCCTCGATACTTCTCATTAATAGCTTTGTAACCGGATATACTACTACTGAGAACGAGACAGGATGATTCTGCATGCTTTGACATCGATCAAAATTCGAATATGTAATATCTATAAAGATTGATTAACGTCATCTACGAAATTTATGAACGTATTTTACATATTTTCCTTATTTACGTCACATGTAACGTTTTTACTTCATTTAACGCTTATCATTATCGTTTTAGATATTTATAGAACGATATTACAATCCTATCATAAACGAATATCTGCATACAACACGTTTCTATTATGCATCAAGTCGAATTGTTCATATGAAGGGCCTTCAGCAATTTTCCTTTAAGTTTCGAGAATTGTCTGGCTATATATATATATATATGTATATATATATATATACACATACATTTATGCATACATACATATATATATATATATATATATATATATATATATACCTTTTTTTCACCAACAATTGGTCGTATATGTAAAAAGTACATAAACGGATAGGTCTGCGGAAATAGATAAAGATCTTTTTTAAAGTAGAACTGTTCTTTACTCTTTCCTTACTCTTTCTTCTCCATAAGAGATAGAGATAGAAAGTGAAGGAATGAGCGGGAGAGAGAGAAAGAGACAGAGAGAGAGAGAGAGAGAGAGAGAGAGAGAGAGAGAGAGAGAGAGAGAGAGAGTGAGAGAGAGTGAGAGAGAGTGAGAGAGAGAGAGAGTTAATGCTTTTTGGCAGAATTCCCAAATTCTTATACTTTAAACAGCGAAAAGTGTGCGATTCTGTATCGGCTCTTTTATCGTTCGAAACGTGCCACCTATTTCTTTCTTCGACGATCTTGGTTTTTCTATTTTCTTTTTTGTTTATAAAGACGTGCGATGCCTTACAACAAAGTCAGTTTATTTAAAATAGATAAGACACGATTCCATCGATGTATATTGTATTTTAGTTTTTGTTACATTTTTTGTTCAATTACATAGCAAGGTATTCGTTTACAGGAGCTATCTTTATTTAAAGGCATTATTAAGATACGTTTCACAAGATTCTCGAGCGTTTTCATTAACAGTTGGAAATAGGGGGTGGGGGGGGGGGGAGGAGAGACAAAAGAAAGCAATGGAATGTGTGACTGCTATCATAAGCATAAAACAAACCGAGCCGATTTACGGCCTCGTATCATCAATATCGTTTCAGCTGCAGTTTTATGAAGTTTATCTCGACTAAAGTCGTACCAAACACTTCGAAAAGCTCATAATTTCTCGACCTATCGTCGTCTTGCTCTAACAGTTATTTCTCTCTTTTTCACTCTCCTCTCTCTCTATCTCTATCTCTCTCTCCTTCTCTCTCTCTCTCTCTCTCTCTCTCTCCCTCTCTCTCTCTCTCTCTCTCTCTCTCTCTCTCTCTATTTCTCTCGTCACATGCTACGCCTGGTATGCTCGTTGTCGTTATTGCATTACAAAGCTTTTCGCGTCGCATTAACTCGTAAAGCTTGCACGCTTGTGAGTATGTGAGTGTACGTGTATATGTATATAAGAGCATTTGTATGTGTTTCTCCGTGTTCGGTAGCAACGTATACATCGCCATCGAAAGCGTAGGTTTATCGTGTATACCGAGAGAGAGAGAGAGAGAGAGAGAGAGAGAGAGAGAGAGAGAGAGAGAGAGAGGAATAGAGGGAGAGAGAGAAAGAGGGATAGAGGGAGAGAGAGAGAGAGAGATAGAAAAACAGAGAGAGATAGAAAGAGAGAGAGAGAGAGAGAGAGAGAGAGATAGGGTGGGAGTGAGGAAGAGCTTGGGAAGAGTGTAAAGAGATAGAGAGAGATAGAGAGAGAGAGAGAGAGAGAGAGAGAGAGAGAGAGAGAGAGAGAGACTTGCAATCGATCGTAAAACGCGAAGTTTAAAAGTAGAACTTTTTCCTCTTCATTTGTAAGAACGACCCAACGACGCGATATCTTTCATTGCGACATAATTATCCGCCCTGTCACGTTTCTTTTTAACTGGATATGTACGTATGCATGTACATACATACATACATACATTTCGCAAACGATAATTCTTTATATTTTTTCCCTCAGAAATTTCATATTATGTTGCATTAAACGTATTACTTTTTTTTTTGCTAACTCCTATCTTTTTTTTGTATAACAAATCAATAAAATTTGCAATTATCATGGATAGAAAAAACGAAGCCCTTACAAGCTTTTAATTGAGGGGTTAAGTTTATATCTATCTATCTACTTACCTACCAACCTACCTATCTACCTTCATCATTTGTGTTTTTCAATGATTACTCGATTGTCATCAGCTTTATTATTATTATTATTATTATTATTATTATTATTATTATTATTATTATTATTATTATTATTATTATTATTTTTATTATTATTATTATTATTATTATTATTATTATTATTATTATTATTATTATTATTATTATTATTATTATTATTATTATTATTATTATTATTATTATTATTATTATTATTATTATTATTATTATTATTATTTTTATTATTATTATTATTATTATTATTATTATTATTATTATTATTATTATTATTATTATTATTATTTCACGCTATACCATGACAAATCAAATTTCTTTTTATTTTCTCATTTTTGTTAGAATTATATAAAAGAAGGGGGAAAAGGGGAGAAGATGGGAAACGCACAATACGAACGATCAAACGTTATATTACATTCATCGGATCGTTCCTCCTGGTAGTTCAGGTACAAGCACGTAATAACGTGGTATTGTTAGATTCCAATGTAGCCAGGAAATCGACGGTTCACTGGCAATTGGAAGGTTGCCTAGGATGATTATCGGAGCGTCAATGACTGGACAATTGGCAACGATCAGAATCGTTCGAAGGCAACATCAATAGAGTATTCATGGTTTCTAGTATATGTGATATTCTAACTTAATGATACCTTCGTGCTTTCGGTTTGATTCGTCATAGTATTCTACTTTATCTTTCTCCCCTTTCGAACGACCGAAGATGATTGGAAGATGTATTCGTTGATACACGAAAGTTACAACGAAAAGAGAGTAAAACGACACGCGTCGAACCAAGTGTATCACGTGTTAGTGACGAGTGTCACTACCAAGTGTCAATGTTACGGGTAACGAACAACCCCACCGATTCGAACTGTGGGGTAGCTACTTCGGGAGCCTTTATTTTTATCCCTTTTCTATCGAAGACTCCGAATAAGAGATAGAGAGAGAGAGAGAGAGAGAGAGAGAGAGAGAGAGAGAGAGAGAGAGAGAAAGAGACAGACAGAGAGAGAGAGAGAGAGAGAGAGAGAGAGAGAGAGAGAGAGAGAGAAGTTTTTAAGTGGTAGTAAATGTACGTGTGCCTGTTTTCATTGTGGATTAATAGCAACTTCCTCCAAAGTGTACGCTCCTAGACGGCAATATCGAGTATCCTCCTTTCAGTCGCAATCGATGTGCGGTTTTGTAACTCTCGATACTATCGAACGACCTAGACCAAACTTATCTCCTAGCATACGCGTCCCATTATACACAAGTAGATACCTGCTCAATAGAGTAAGTATACATTTACCCAGCAATCGGATTTCTTTGTTATTGCGTTCTTCAATCGATCCTCTTTGTTCGTTTATTATTATTCATAAGAAATTGTATGAACGAGATTCGTTTTATTTCGAAGAGCAATAACCGCACGATACGTTTCGTATAAATATCGTTGCATTCACTAAGCATTTTTACGTTAATTTAATTCAGTAATACGATAATCTTTTGATAATTTGCATTTTTGCTTTTCCTTGTTCTTCTTCATTTCTTTTGTCTTCTCTCTCTCTCTCTCTCTCTCTCTCTTTCTCTCTCTTCTCTTTTCTTTTTTACGAAATAAACTACTAGAATCTGAGTTTTTATTAATAAACGGTATTCGCGTTTATATCGATAAGCGATAGGAAAGAAATAAAGAAAGGAAGGAATGAAGGAAGGAAGGAAAAAGGAGAGAAAGTTTCCTCTTGTGGAAAACGACGATGTACTTGTTCGTTCGTTCATTCGCGAGCTTGAACGAACTCCAAAAGAAACGCGATAACAACGTAAACGCGAGCTCGCAGCAATGCAAGCGATAAATTAATGGGCAGGTAGCAGACGGATTGGCTGAATGATTGTCGAACATTTATTCAACGCATGCAACAGTTGTTCTTTTCAGAAAAACGAAAGATATTGACAGACAAATTTTGTGGAATCAAGTCTGTAGCAATCCTTAGTACGTGTCTACGTAGAAATGTACAATTAAACAAAATATTTTTTGACGACGGTGAACATTCGTCCAGGAAAAATAAGTGAAAAGAAAAGAAACCGATTGGCGAATTACTCGACGTACGTACATATACAAGGGTGTCCAAAAAGTATGGGATCGAACTTATACTACGTATTACTTTGGTCAAATAGATAACAAAATTCTTATAAACTTATCTCAAAACATGTTTTATCGAATAGATATATACTTTAAAAAATATTTATGATTTATTTCGATTCGTCGAATTAGTGATTGCCGAATTCTTTCTTTCCTTTTTCCTTTGAACTTCTGTTCATGAACTCACACGAAAGAGCCAGTCTATAAAAATACGATAGAAACAAAAGATGAACTTTGAGAATGCATACATAATGCATTTACTATTATTTGCAATACAGTTGGAATATTGAAATGAATTCGGCAATCACTAATTTGACGAATGGATATCTGCATTCTTGCAGAGGAAGAAATTTCTGAAAATTTTTTATAACTGTCACAATAAATCATAAATATCTTTAAAAGCATGTATCTATTCGATAAAGCATTTTTGGACATAATTTGACATGAAGTTTTTTGTATCTATTTGATCTCGGTAATACGTAGTATAAGTTTGGTCCGATACTTTATGGATACTCAATACATACAAAGGTTTCGTCTGGAATGTTAAAGACAAATATCTAGACGAACGAAAAAGAAATAATAATGTTTAAATAGAGAATATGAGGATGAGAAACTAGTATCATTATTTCTTTTTTAACGATCGCTATATTATATATCTATTCTCTGAACTAATAGAAGATAAGTAGAACAAAAGTGTAACGGTGAATTATCATACGCTTATCGTGCACTTGTATAACACGAAAGCGAATAATTTCACTCGTAACAGCAGTGATCATTCAAATATACTCAAGAATATATTGCCAGATGCATTTGTCGTATACATTAATATGTTTAGATTCCATTGACATTTAGAAATGCACCGACTTACGTAATAACGCTATATTATCTGTCTTCTGCCGTGTTTTCATTTTCTTTCTCTCGTAAAAGGAGTTTTCAAATGCCGTTATCCAGCTGAGTCACGGTCAAAGTCAGATACGGGCATGATATCCGGTTAATGGGAGGAGTGAAAGAGGGGCGGTGAAAGGGAGAAGAAGGCAAAAAAACATACACACATGTACACACACACGCGCGTACACAAGCGACAACTGAAACATCCGGTTCCGGTCATAGGGTAAAGGAACAGGACTTTCTCGCACCACGTAGGGAGTCTCTTCGTTAATTAACGTTGCGTTTCCGCACTACGTATCGTAAAAGATATATGTACATACGTCGTAAGTACTTACGTGCGTGCACGCTCGCGTTAGTGAATTCGTGCGTGCTTCTAATGGCATATGATCGATTTGTGAATGTGTGACTTCAATGACAGGGAAGATTTCATATATTTTTCCAACATATTCAATACGGCTTAGTATTCGATAGTCCTGCAATTATGTAGCTACTTTCTAAACTATAGTTATGGAGTTAGTTGAGTATCGATGAACGATCGCGTGCAAAACGAAAAGCAAAGTTCTTCATCTTCTTTCTCTTTTTAATCACGATCATTATTAGCGATCATTTTTATCGCCATTAGTATAATCGTTATTATTATCGTATTTATTTAAACGCTCTTTTTAAGAGAGAACATTGCGAACAAGAATATATCGTATTAGATTTATAATTTCTATCGATAAAACAATGGAATAAATAGAAAAAGAAATATAGTAAGAACGCGGTAGATAAATTTTCTTTATTATTTATTTTATACTTGAGAACAGTTTAATAAAAGATCTTATAAGGAATTCGATTATATTTTTCTTTTCTTAAAATTAAAAGAATGACCTTTTCTCGATAGTGCAAAGTATGAATAAAACTCAGAACATATGAATCTGTAAAAGGACGTTTTTATATATATATTATTTTATATATATATATATATATTTGATATATATTACAGGGCATTGGAAAAATTTGACCAACGACAACATCGGCGAAAAGAAGGACTGATGAAGCGCGAAAGAGTTCGAAGAAGGGTCTAGTTATAGTATAAGTATACAACGTTTATGATTTCATGAATATGGAATACTCGCATTCAGATTCGTAAACAAACAGATTAAAGAAAACGGAAAGAAAAAAAAGTGAAAAAGTAAATTTCTATTCGTGGATGAACTTGGAAAAACTTTGGACAAGTTTACAAAATATTACAAGAAACAAAGCATCTTTCTCTCTTTCTCTCGCTCTGACCACGCATGAGACAGTTTCTCGTTTGAATATGTAGGTGGATTCGAATGTTTCTTATTACCAAAAGACGTATGCATAATCATTGAAATTCTCCCTTAAACCACATATCGTGTAAAATAACACAAACGAATCAGGAATAATTTCTTACAACTACATATATGCAATATAATTTAGGAGCAGGTTTATTTGTTTCTTTTTATATTGTAAATTTTAGACAATCTTATGTAAATAAGTGCAAATAATAGGAAGCATCAAACGTGTGTTTGTTCATTACCTATGTGGATTCTCACCTTTACCGCTCTTTACAATTTTAAACAAGGACAAAGAGAGCTTAGTTCGTTTTGACTTGCCTGATCAGGCAGGTCCAGACTCGAATCCTTTAATACATATACATATACATACAAACACACAAACACACAAACACACACACACACACACACAGATATATATATATATATATATATATATATATATATATATATATCCAAGCTCGACATCGAGAAGTCGGGAAGTTTCACTTTGATCGAGAGCCACGAAATCATGCAAACGAGGGTTCATCGTGCTCGTCCTAACGAGGATTCATTTATCTTGCCCACGATGTATAAATGTAGATTTCAGCCGACCCAATTTATCCTCGGAGATCAACGAACAAACGCTATAAAGGCCCTTTCCTCATCGTTTGAACATGTATTTAATCGTAGAGAAACCGGTACAGCTCTGAACCCTTTTCATCTCACTCTAACGTTAACATATATAACGTATGAACATGAAACGAATGACTTTGTTGTGTAACGAATATTTTAAAAGACTCTTAGAAGTAGCGCGCTTATATGTTAAAAAGGACATATGTATGTACATACCGAAGAAAACGATGTTCTTTGAATAAGAAACATTCCATCCTTGTACAACCACTCGACTATTCATTATTTCGGATCTTTAATGTTCGAAAATTTGTCTTGGTCTGTCATTTTTAATTTCAATATGCGTGTAATTAATTTACTTTGACATGAACGATGCAAACGATAGATTGTATGGACACTTTCGATCAAATTATATCTAAAAAAGAAATTTCTTTGTTTCCCTTTCCTCCTCTCACTCCCCCTCACCGCCCTTCACCATCAACCCCATTTCTTCTTCACCTCTTCTATCTTTTTATCTTACGGCGCATTTTCTAAATATCACGAGCTATATAATATAACGAAGAAACATTGTTTCCCGCTGCATTAATACGAGCGCCGAGAAATACATTAATAACCGTACTAACGAATCGAGCGCGACGATTCCGTGCGCGCTCTCGATTATATTACGAGTGATTGACATTAATCAAGTACGCTGCGATTTAATAAAACCATTTGAATTACGTTCCTCGGCCGTGCGCGTTGCAAATTGCGTGATATTCAATATTTCATTGCGGGTGGGGGTTAGGTACGGCGTTCCGCTGAGTGAAAATTTATGTCCGTGCGCGCGCGCCGAAAGAGACAGAGGGAGAGAGAGAGAGAGAGAGAGAGAGAGAGAGAGAGAGAGAGAGAGAGAGAGACATTCGACCAACCGGAGAATTTTGAGTTTGTGAAGAGCGCGTACGTTTGAAATCAACATTGAGAAATATACGACGAATCAACGACGACTATCCTGGTAATCTCGGAAAACATCGAATTATTATTATACGCTCTCGATAAATTAAAGCATATTGTAGATATTTCACGAAGATCAGTATGTGTGTGAGCGTAAGTCGACATGATGATGATTATCGTGAGCTATGTCGTTAAAAAATTTTAATTTCAGACCGGAGTGATAAATGGTAGAGCGACATTGGAATGAAAAAAATAAGGGAGTTGAACTTTTTGAGAAAATAGAAAGGAACTAGTGAAAATGGACATTAGTTGGACAGAGAGAGAGAGAGAGAGAGAGAGAGAGAGAGAGAGAGAGAGAGAGAGAGAGAGCGAGACAGAGAGATGGTCCGAGAGAAAACGATCCAGTACCGCGTGTATCGAGAATCGGTAATTCGTCGGCCTTTAATTAAACGTAACTGTTTTAATATCCTGGACATGTGACAGCGATCATGTAATTATCGCCGAGGTCCATGACGCGGAACGTACAAATTAAAACGAGCCAATAGGCGAACGGGTGCGCGGTTTAACCGAGCTTCGCTCTTTTCCTCTTGCTGTCAATGATGGATATGAGAGCTTCTCTCTCTCTCTCTCTCTCTCTCTCTCTCTCTCTCTCTCTCTTTCTCTCTTTCTCTCTCTCTCTCTCTCTCTCTCTTTAACTCACTTTCTCTCGTTATCTCATTTATAACATATAGTAAGTATAGGTATTATTATCACGAGTTTAATAATAAAAATATGAAGAGAGATAAAAAGTGAACCGATAAAAATCGATTGGATGGGAAGAATATCATTTCTTTTTTTCTTTTTCCTCTCATCTCTCAGTCTAATTAGAAAAAAAAAAGAAAAAGGAAGAAGAAAAAAAACGAATACCGCGATATGATCCTACCATTTTCATTTTCGGCAGGAAAAAATTCGTCCGATTTATCCGTATGCGAGTTTCAACATGGTTTGGAAATATTGGGTCAACGAATATAGAGGATGCGTTCGAGTTCGGGACAATTTTCATTGGTGAACAGCAGAGTTTTCGAGATTAGACGACCGGACATTTCTACGTACGTGTCTTGCGAGGACGTTTCAATTTCGCTTATATAACATTATACCTAACATAAACGATAGAACTTACCCAACACTTAAAATATCCATTTCGTTATCTTTAACGTTTGATAGTATTAAAAGAACAAAACAGAAACAAACTAATTAATTAGATAGTAAAAGGTAGAAAAAATTGTACAAGCGAAAATCGTGAACCTCATTAAATCGTACGATACGACAGTGAATGTTAACAAGTATTCGAAGCTTCAGGCACATACATACGCGTGCCAACACACATACACACCCACATACATACATATCCGGTAACTTTAAATCCTTCTTTATTTATATCGATTACCTTATTACGTGCCCCCATGTTGAACGTTCGCCGCTTTGCTTTGTATTCAAATCCACGCATGCCGTCGTATTGGAAGCACTCACGTGCGAACAAACCGCTTATTCCTTATTCCATAGGCGAATATAAACTATTCACGGTAGATACGAACAGAATATAGAAAGCTCGTGGCACTCGTTCGACTGGTGCAAGCTCTCTATCTCTTATTGCACGCCGTCGTATCGCGCGTTGCAAACTTGCCCACTCTCGTATATTCAAAAATCCGTTTTAAAAATCTACTATACTCTCGCCTTTGTATGTGCATTCAAGCGTCTGTGTATATACGCACGTATATTATATGTACCTATATGTACATATATACACTTATGTATGCGTGGACGTGTGTAAGTGGATGTGTGTGTGTGGTGTGTGTGTGTGTGTGTGTGTGTGTACTCGTTTATTCCTCGAAGAATATTCTTCCTCACGAACGTACACGTTCACTGGTCGAACCTTCTACTGTTTGTCACAATCTCGATTATTTCGCGTAACGTAAATACGATTGCAGTAAATTCTGCTAAATTGGATGCAAAAACAGGATTACGTAAATGGTACATTGTAAGTTTTGCTTTTTAGAAACCGCCTTGGTGTAAACGAGCAGCAAAGTACATCAAGGTGTCTATCCATTTACGGTGATAAAACGGAAATACCTGTAACGGAGGTCTGGCGAGGTAAGTACAAGGAGAGAGAGAGAGAGAGAGAGAGAGAGAGAGAGAGAGAGAGAGAGAGAGAGAGAGAAGGAGAAAGAGAGAAAGAATGAGAGACATAGGCAGAGAGAAAGAGAGAGAGAGAAAGTAAATGTAGAAACGAGAGCAGAAAAGAGAGAGAGAGAGAGAGAGAGAGAGAGAGAGAGAGAGAAAGATTCAAGAAAAGACGGTGCACGTTAAAAGAGAATAGGAAGACGGAACGAAGCACCAGACGGCTCCTGGTAATTGTCACCGTTGCTTCGTCGTTTTCATCAGAGAATAGGAGATGGTGAAGGGGGTGGGATGTGGTGGAGGTGAGGGTGGCAAAGCTTCCTGAAAGCTCTACAAATTGCGTACCCTTTGCGTTCCATTCGCCTGAGCGTACCGACTGGGGATCATAAATTTTCATTATTTTATAGTCAACGCCTCGTTTATATCCGCAACAAGCGAGAGTAGAAAAGGAGAAAGACAACAGAATAAGAGAAATAGAAGCTTGATAGTGGATTTGAAATAGCTTGGGGATGAAAAAAGAAGAGTTGAGACGGGGCTCACGAAACTAGCAATTTCAAACGTTTACATCTTTACCAGTTTCAAACATTTCTTCTTTCATTACTGTTTTACTCTTCTCCGTCTTCAATATTAATCTTATATCGTTTTTGATACTTTCGTACGATCGATCTCTTCCGAAAGAATTTCCTTCAAATTTTATTTGTTTTAGATATCTTCTGATCGATTTTCTATCATTGCTTCATCATTTCATTTATTTTTTTTTTTTTTTAAACGGTGACTTTTAACGAACAATAATAAATCTCAGATCCTTAATGTATGATTTTATATAAGAAGGCGAATGTTCATTCATGATCCATACGTTAAACCATTCACATATCCTCAATTACTATATAACAATGTTAAACAGCTGCAGGTGTATGTATAAATCTAAATCTAATTCGTGATTAAATTATCCAAGAGAACAATTCGAACAATGATATTAAACGACGAATAAATTCTTGAGTACGTTAATTAATGCCGATAGTACGTTTTTTTATCTAGGATATGTGTAGTTCATTAAGAATAGAAGAAGTTGAATAAGAGAAAAACAAATACACGAAGCATTTAGATGGTATGAATGTATATGTGTATATGTTATGTATATGTATGTATATGTGTGTATATCGGTTAGTATGATCGATACGACGGAGAGGGAAGGTATCAACGAGAATGAAAGTAGCCACGTAGAATGGCATGCGAGCCGGTGAAAGGATCGAGAGTGAATAGACTAATAGAATGCGCAAGGATTTGCATGTCGTAATGCTATAAGAATGAATTGCGGTAGCAGATTTCCACTAGATATCAAGAGATTACAGGAAAGTAATTTTCAATCGATCTGAAAGAAAGTGAGCGTGTCCTTGAAAAGGAAATAAATTTTCCTTTCTTTTTTCTTTTTTTTTTTTTTTTAAGTAACCAACCTACATAAAGATATCTCGATAGTATCTAAATCTATTTATTTGTAAAGCTAGCATTGATTTGGCGACTCGTTAAAATTGTAATTTCGTATCCAGGTTTCACACTGTCACGAGGATAACAAATTTTGGCTAATTCTTTCTCATTCCTCCTTACTCTGCGAAATAAAATTAAATATAGTCATGTTATATTAAGCGACTTCTAAGATTCAGAATAGAGAGCAAAGGTCGACCCTCTATAAGAATCTATGTGGGAGAATCGAACGTTCACCGGTACTTCGGAGGCCACCCATACTCTCTAATTTATTAGAGTTGCTTTAGCACGACGAAGCCCAGGGCTGATCGGAAACCTACAAGAGGTTGCGCGTACTCCTTTAGTTGTTTCCAGCTCGTATAGTTCGCCTAGAAACTCGGCTTCTTGCACGTTGCCTTCTTTACCTTCCCCTCCCGCCCCTCGTTCCACCGCGCCCGTTCTTCCACCGCTGTCCCTTTTTTCTTGTCCTTTATTTATATATTTTATTTCATTTTTTTTTTCATTTTTAATAGCAGCCTACGGCCATAGCCTTTGCAGCATCGTAAATATTATTTGCCCGTTCTTTCTTTCACCGAGATATTCGATCATTAGCGAAGCCCTTTCGATGATCACCACCAATGTTTTCAAATCGTTAACTTGAGAATAATGATAGCGATCTTTCTCGTTGGAGAAACGCGTGTGGGCGTCTCGCGAAAGATCGAGCAAATAACAGAAGAAAAATAAGGAGAGAGAGAGAGAGAGAGAGAGAGAGAGAGAGAGAGAGAGAGAGAGAGAAATAAGATACATAAAAATATAAAGAAGGTTGTATACTGCGAGGATATGCATAGAAATGGGAGGGAATGGAGGCTCTACTGCCTAGGGCCTAAATCGTTGGTCTATGTCTCATACGGATGAAATATCACCGTCGGAGAGCTTAGGAATTAAAGTGACCAAGGCGGGTGGCCCATACGCGATTCCCTTACACTAAATTAATGGCTATTCGTGAAACTTAGATTTATATTTGAACGATACATTGTTCGTTCCATGATTATTATTATTCTTTTTCATTGTATTATTCTAGCGTCTTTTGACATTTACTGGACAAAAAGGAAGAGAACAAGAAAAACAAAACAATTTTCTTTCTATCCTTCTGACATACGTCTCTATACATTCTCTTTCGAATTCGAAAGGAAATATCGTTTCATCCCCAAAACAGTTACGGCCCTGAGGGGTTCGGCCTGCAAGGGGTGGGTCCTTTAAATTACTCCGCACTCGGGAAACAATAAACTCGCGAAGTTTATGGCAACGTTCCGACCGAAAGAGGGAAACGATGGACTCTCGGTTTAATTTCAACAGAATCGTGCCGCAGAACACACAGGTGCGTAAGCCACGTCTACTGCATGCGCGTGTACTATAGTACTATCGATATACGTCTGCCAGTGGAAGAGAGAAAACTCGCTCTAGTATTCACTATTTATATCACTGTCACTATGCCGAGCCATGAATTACTATCACCCTCATTTCTCTTCCTGCTTGTTGCAGAATATCAGTACAGTTCTCTGTGAGAGTTTGAATGAGTAATTTCATTTCTTTCACTCTCTCTCTCTCTCTCTCTCTCTCTCTCTCTCTCTCTCTCTCTCTTTCCCTCTCCCTCTTTGTATCCATCTCTATCTCTTTCATGTTTGTCTTTTGAATTTGTTTTCTTTCCTTTTTATATAACTATCGTAAAAATACATAAGAGTTTTTTTCTTTCTTGCATTATTTCTTTCACGTAACGCAAGTCGGTTTATTTCTATTTCCGGTTTTTCTCTGACTTTACTCCCGAAGGTAACTCGACTCACGATAGTCGGTTCTCGTAACGAAATTTGCTCTTTCTCTCTTTCATTTGGGTTGGCCCTCTATTAGCCTCATTTCCACCCACGTCGTCCTTGCAAATCGCAACCATTCTCCTATTTCTTTATCTTTCCCTCTTCTTTCCGTACTCGACGCGTTTCTCGCGGTATGTAAATTGGACTTTCGGTCTTGGCTCACGCGTAATAAACGCGGATTACGAAGTATAGGAGGTTCACGTAGGTCGGGCTTTTGTCGTCGTGGCATCGCATTGTAATCAGCATAGCATTGATATCTTTCTCCGTTCGTTGAATGTGGAAACCGTCTACGTCTCTTTTCTTTTTTCCTTTCTCGATCTTCGTAGGACCTCTTTTTCTTTATTAATTACCTTGAAAGATAGTCGTAGAATTTCTCGCACAATTTTATAATAAAAGCCTGTTAAAAGACTAATGGGCGCTAAACATTTGGAGAGAAACGTAGGTGGAAATGTAGTTTTAAAGGTATCTCAAACGTTAAACGGAGAACAACGTTCGTTCGCACGTTGCTTCCATTTTAATCCAAATTCATAAATTCCATTAATAAAATTCAGAAAGAAAATTGTGAGAGCCTTTCGATCTTTTTCCTTCTCTCATGGATTCTGAACGATCGATAGAATTTATTCTAAATAGGTATACATGTATATTTATTTATATTTACAAAATGAATTTTTTATACGCCTACATAAAGTAAATAAATATTTGTATATTCACCGTAAAATCACTCAGTATGACGTCGACGTCAAATGAACGAGGATTTCGACGGGATAGAGGAGTATGTTAGAACGTCGAAGACTGAGAAATCCCGAGGCCTTGGCTATTTGCTCGACCCTTGAGACGCGATCGAATCTGAAGCGAAGAAGCGACGGGCATCCGCCAAGAACCAGCTAGGAGAAGCCAAAGAGGGAAAGAGTGAGATAGAGAGAGAGAGAGAGAGAGATGGAATTCGAGAAGCTGCGAGAAGCTACGTCGTCCTCAACGAGAAGAGATAAAGAAACTCGTTCCGTGTACGTGCGCTCACGTACGAATGTTCTTTGGAAGAACCGAAGATGAGAAAGGAAGCTGAAAGAGAGAGTGTATGGGGAGAGAGAGAGAGAGAGAGAGAGAGAGAGAGAGAGAAATACAGAGAAAGCTAGGGGACAGAAGTTTCTGTCGTCAAACGAATTGCGAGTGCATGGCTCGGAGGAGCTCCTCCTCCGAGTGAGGAATGCGTAGGTATCCTCAGAAAACATCAAAGCAACGGTGGGAACGATTGAAATTGTTCCCCCGACCACGGAGACGAGACAGTCCTTCCTTTCCTACGTTATCCTACCTTCCTTCCTTCCTTGTTCTATCCTTCTCTGCTTATCCTTGAGCAGTCGGTTTGGGTTACTTCTACGAAGGATTGATAAGACTGACTCATTCCTAAACTTTCTTCTTTCTCTCTCTCTCTCTCTCTCTCTCTCTCTCTCTCTCTCTATCTATCTATCTATCTATCTATCTATCTATCTATCTATCTATCTATCTATCTATATATATATATATATATATATATATATATATGTATCTATCTATCTCTCTCTTTCTCATTCTTAGTAGACTTCCTTCGATCATGGCTGATACTACCTTTCAATTGTCTTCCATGGACAACAAATTACATTCCGTCGCATGTGTCGACTGGCCATTGATTTCCCCTCTTTTCTTTGTTCTTTTCAACTTTCTCGTATCTTTAACGATTCATCCGTCCCTCTGTATCTCTCTCTCTCTCTCTCTCTCTATCTATCTATCTCTCTATCTATCCATCTTTCTCTCTCTTTATCGTCGTTGAAATACTTTGGTCAACGACTCCGTCTTCTCTGTTTGTCAAACTCTCTTCTCATCGTTTCTACGTTCGAAGATGGTCCGTTGCTCGAAGGACCGGCAAGAAAATAAAAAGATAGCTGGACGCCTAACGAACCACCCGCCTGATCGTTTGACGTTTGCACGAAGAGTATGTTTGTATGTGCATCTGTGAGAGAGCGAGAGCGAGAGAGAGAGAGAGAGAAAGAGAGACGTCTCTAACGTACCGTTCGAGTTAGGAGGACACTTGCTTACTGAAAGCGACGAAGCAAACTTCCAAAGCGCGTTCTCTCGACGGAAAACGTCGTTCGTCATCTTCTCCTCTCTAGTCACATCGATTGCTTTCTCGATTATCCGAGCGTACCTTTTTTCATCTCCTTTATTTTCGAAGAGATCTTCCTCGAAAGAGTTTCGAACGATCGATCTGGCCCGACTTTTTTTATCTCTAAGAAATTCTTAACGATACGTGTATTATGTACGATACAAAATCCCGTGCTTTGTGATAGAGAAAAAGAAAGAAAGAAAGAGAGAGAGAGAGAGAGAGAGAGAGAGAGAGAGAGAGAGAGAATTGGAAGAAAACTTCCAACGTTCAGAGTGGCAAATTATACGAATGACGTTATCGCGAAAAAGTAATTTGGTTTCATGCTAATAGGCCCGCTTTCTCCCCTACCCTCCCACATCTCTCCTCTTCCTCCTTCTCCTATCATCTCGGCCCTTGAGTGTTCTCCTTCTGCTCTTTTCCTTGAATAATGTATAAGTTCGAGCTTAGGTGTGATAACGCGGCAAAGCCGTCGAGAAGAAGCTCTCACTCTCTCTTTCTCTCTCTCTCTCTCTCTCTCTCTCTCTCTCTCTGTCTCTCCTGCACCATTCTCGATAGAAGAGAGAAAGAAAGAAAAAGTGACAGAGAGAGAGAGAGAGAAAGAGAAAAAGAAAGAGAACGAAAAAGGGAACATCATTTCCCACTTAGTTCGATATTAAAAGGGATTCGGGTCGTTCCGTTCAAAATTCGATCATCGGTTTTGTTGGCAATGAAAGAACACGACCGATATCGTTAGCGTAATTTTCTTTAGTCATTCTTTTCTTTTGAGAGAAATCCTCTAAAAATCGATTGAGCTTACTTTTTCTCTTATTTCATAAAATACAGGATAAGTATACGTAAGTGCATGTTTCTATTGATTTCATTAGAGAACTTTCGAATATTCGCTCGTCGTACGTCGCGATCCATATACCACGCGTACGTGAAAAGTTCGTTTCCTTTCGATACGATGTTCCGATCGAAAGCAAAACGACAGGAGGGGGATGGAAATGAGACTGATAATTCGTAAACAAGTGGTAGTGGAAGAGAGGGCTCGCTTAAGTTCACGAAGGGGAAAAAGAAAGAGGATAGGGAAACGTGTGAAAAGAAAAAGAGGAGAGAGAGAGAGACGGTGATACGAAGAGACAAAGTTTCGAGAATCGAAATCAGGCGTAAGGGACATCCCTCGAGTATAAAACTTGCTCGTAGCGGCGGGAACTGTACGTAACAGAACTGGAAGGAAATGGGAAAGAAGTCAGAGGTCCGTGTAGGAAAATGTAGAGAAAAAAGAGAAAGTGAAACGAGAGGAGGTACGAGAGATAAGGAGACAGAAGGAGAGAAACAAGGAAGTAAAAAAGAGAAAGAGTTTAGGAGACAAAGATGAAACAAGGATAAAGAGGGTAGAGAAAGAAAGAGAGTGAGAATGAGAGGAGGAGGGAGAGGAGGAAAGAGGACGGAGGAAAACCGGGGCAACTTGGACATGGCCCTCCAGTTGAAATAATTTT
The DNA here is from genome assembly GCA_918808275.2 of Dolichovespula sylvestris. Taxonomy (NCBI): domain Eukaryota; kingdom Metazoa; phylum Arthropoda; class Insecta; order Hymenoptera; family Vespidae; genus Dolichovespula; species Dolichovespula sylvestris. Next base: position 1,640,969 of record OU964962.1, on the reverse strand, counting down.
GCCGGTATTGCCGTTGGACATACGAAACATATTCCTATATATTGTAGCCTTTTGTTAATCACGTGAACATACATAAATATTACGAAATAAGATCAGGTTAGAAAGAGGAAAATTGAAAAAGGACTGTGAAGTGAAGATCGAATGTGAGATAGCCGGATTTGATGAAAAAAAAAAAGAAGAAAAAAAGAAAATAAAGAAAAAAGAAAGATTACAAAATTATCGAGTTGATCAACGGTCATTAGGATAGAACTTATATATCCGATAAGTCTCCATTTTCACAAAATGATTTAATTTAATAAATTATGTAAATCTCCGTTT